>JAWWEQ010020534.1:0-30080 GCA_035583055.1 Torymus tubicola
ATATATACAGCTCCTTCGGTAGCTCCTTTCTCTTAGCCTTGCCTCATTGCCTTCGTATATATCTGTACACGTTTATACCCCTTTATACGTATGTGTGTGTGTGTGTGTATTTTCCGGCTGTTCGAAATCCAGCGTGTTCTCCTCTCCTCGTCTGAGCGCGAGCTGCACAGCTGAGTTATATACGCAGCCGGGGCTGCGATTGTCGATACTACGAGCGCGCTCGGGTTATAAGGGAAAGCGAGTGAGCGAGCGCGAGAGAAGAGCGCAACAGCAGCAGCAGCAGCAGCAGCAGCAAGAACGCCGGATTTTTCCTATAAAAATGCGAGTCGCGATATTGTCGAAAGGCCGTAGTATAGTATATAGCTGCACGCCCGCGTATATAGATATACATATACGCTTCTGCTGGCGATATGCTACGGAAAATATTGCCCCGGCGTTTCGCGCTATTTTAATTTTTTTTTCTTCTTCTTTTCTTATTCTTTTTTTTTGTTGTTGTTGTTGTTACTCTCTCCTCTCCTTTCAATTTCGAGACGTATAATATAAGTTATCGCTTAGCGCGCAATAATTCCGCAGCGAACGCTCGACGTTTCGTTATTTACGGTGCGTGATCGCGGCGTTGCTGCTTCCTTCGCCTCGTGATAGAAATATCGAAAGGGTCAAGGGGCGGTGGGCTGTTATAGCGAACTATTATCGAGGGTGAATTGTAAAGTTTCATTGAATTATTGATTTTTTTTGTGTGTTCTATTCGCAAGGTTTTGTTGTTGTAAATTATAATTTGAATTGAAGACTTTTTAATTAGATCGATTTTATTTTTAGTAAACAAAGGTATAAAAGTCTTTTGAGAAAAGATTTCAGAGGTCGTAAATCAATCAATTTCATATAAAATGTCAATCAAGTTTGATTTTAACGTATTGTCAGAGTTTTTTGATTCGCATGTGTGTTCGCAATTTGATACTTAATATAATGAAATAGTAATCATTTTAACAGCGACGAATAAATAATAGTACTTTACGACACGGATCTTTTCTGCTTGGTTCAACCAAAAAACGTCACATGAGGTGGATAATTGATTTAGATACTACTCTCGAATCGTATTTTATATCACAAGTATAAAAAAATCATATCAAAATTATGATATGAAACGGCACGAGAGTATAAGAAGTCGGTATCTGTTAGCTCGTTTCTGAATAGACTAAACTCAAGTTCTATAGCTACGATGAAAGTGCGATTAATACAGTTCACCGACCCCACGAAATTACGCCAAGGTATCAAAGTTCACTTGATGAGGCTATACGCAATGATGAGACTTTTGTTTACCTTACGCGTACGCAAGTATAACGATGTTCAACTCGGGCTGTGACTCTCAATCAAGTTTGAATAAAGAAACTTTAAGAAGACTAAACTTTAAATAATTCAGACTAAGCCCAATTTACACTGAACGCCAACCTTAATTACAGTATAATTATACAATGACACTATTTATATATATATATATATATTTCTGCTAAATATATCAGTAAAACAATGTAATGACAACCACTCAATTACATTATAATTCTTTGGAATTTAGCGGAACGAAACCGACAATTCACAAAAAAACATTAAAAAAAGATCTATATTCAAATACACATATTCCACATATCTTTATGTAATTTAAAGTTATATTAGCAAGTAAATTCCCGTCTATAGTATATTTTTCGATGTCTTTCAGCATTTAAAAGAATCAGAGTTAATGAAGCGGTCATACATTTGGCATTTGCAGGGCTGTCCGACTGACTGGACCGTTCGTCACGATGGTCTACAGCATGATAACGGGTGACATGCTGACCTTCGGCATCATCTACACGGTCGTGCTCTTCGGCTTCTCGCAGTCCTTCTACTTCCTCTACAAGGGCTTCCCCGGCGTCAAGACGACCCTCTACCACTCGTACCACTCGACGTGGATGGCGCTATTTCAGATAACTCTCGGCGATTACAGCGTAAGCTCTCTCTCCTTTTCTCTCTATTTCCTACCTTTCTTGCGTTATATACGAGCACTCGATCGCGGTTCTCATTGTGTATACGTGTGCATTTTTTCTCGTCGTGTGCTGGTTGATTTTACGTTTCGAATCGGATCCTCTCTTTGTTAAATTTTATTTTATCGCTTTGGTTTGTAAATAATCAGTTTTTTTTTTAACTCACACTTTCGTTAATAATTTGTTGTCTATTATTTTCATAACTTTTGTTTTACGGATTTTTATCGGTGTTAATCCGATCTCTTTTATTACTTTGAAATATATATTTACGAATTAGAGAAAAAATTATTTTTACATCGTTCTTTGTTTCTCTTGCTGAATTTTTCTTGGAGTTTTGTTTTATTTTTTGAAACGATTCTTTCGTTTTTTTATCGTAAACTCTCATTTGCTATATTTTGAAAATTATTAATCTCAGAAAGAGTAGATGAAATGACGAATTTTTCATATTAAACGGACGGATTGCAGTATGAAAATTTATACACTTGAAAGTCTAGATTGCATTAAACCCGTAACACCACGCGTAAAATAAATGGCCAGCTTGTGCGCCCGCGCGCTCGCTCGCTCGTGCGAACGAGTGTCAAGAGTAAAAGTTTTAGTCCGAAAAACGCCGCGAGTTGAGCGTCGCATGACAAAAGCACGTTCGCGGACTTTCAGCAGGTGCAGCGTCCTGTTGTTTTTTCTGTGTTCACATGCGCGCACTCGTACTCGCGCTGCATTCTTGCCAATAAAATATGTCACGGTGCGGCGAGCCGTTGTGTCATGCGTGTGCACGAGGGGAGCAGACAAACGAATTCTGCACGCGGTTTAAAATTTTTAAGGTCAGTCTTTTCAGGTTGATCCTGGGGTTACTACGCGTGAAAACATTCAGTTGCTCATTATATATTAATATTTTTTTTCATGCGTGAGCGAAGAAAAGAAGAGATACAACTGTTTTGTAAGTTGATTTAACTTGAAGAACAGCATTTGGTTGGAGAAAAAGATGAAACTTCCTTTTTCGAAGAATGCTTTTAACTTTATCCGAAAAAATTCTATTCTTAAAGATTATAGTTTTATGTTAAAGATAAAAGAAAACATTTCTGGTTTCGACAATTGTTATTGTTATAAGTTTTGTAAAAAGGATTATAGTAAAAAATTGTTATATATGTTTAGAGTTAATATTACAAAAAGTATTGGCTCTGTTGAATTTATATTATGTATGATCTATGAATCGGGTACTATTATTTAGAGCGTAAAACTCGTAAAAGGAAAGCGACAGCTATGGCTTTTCGAAATTTTGAGAGCGAATCTTGAAGCTTGGTAGAGATTTATTACTTTATTCAGTTAGAAAGGTATTAAAATTGTTAAATGTTTGCTTTTATAGTAAATACTTTGAAGTAGTATAATCCACATGATAGCAGACGTTCATTTGTTGTCTTTCAATAAGCGTTTTTATAACTTCTGTATAGAGATTAAATTTTTCATATTTTTATTTTTTATTGATCATATATACATTGTAAAAGTTGAATAGCGATAATAATTAAATGTACACAATGTTGATATATTTCAGTACAAATAAAATTGATCTGCTGTTTGAATGGAGAGTAATGGAAATAATTTTATTTTATTTTATTCTGAAAATATTTGCAGGCGTAGATGCTAGAAATGAGTACAATTACATCGTTACAACATTTATTACTAAAACTGTATATGGCATTAAATAATTTTTAAAACTCGAGATTAAATTGATTATAAAGCACAGATATACATGTAGAATTATTAAAAGTAAATATCAGGCACCATTTTATATTGCTTGATTCTCTGAAATATTTAACTGAACACCGATATAATTTTAATGCAAATAAATTAGTTAATGCGAGGTGTTTCCTTGTTTAGCGTTATTATGTTCGTAAAACCCGTATCATTAAAAGAATGAGTATAAAATAATTATGATTGTATAAATCAACTATATGAACGTAAAATCCTTTATGAAAGATTAATTAAAAATAACATCTGACTCTGTTTAGCTTGGAATCATAATAATATATAATAAGTAGGCTCTAATCATTAATCAGAGTCAAATACTATTTTTAGGTAATCTTTTATCATTTGCGACTTGAAAATTAAATAATAATACATACTTCATACATTATAAAAGAATTTCATGTAAAAGATAATGAATTCTTTGTAATTGTTATTAACTCCTAGAGGAGCCACATGCCCTTCGCTCTCGAGCATATCAGTCCATATTTGAACATGCGCGGAGGGTCTCTAGTTACCAGTTTCTATGGATTTTAGAACATTTCGCAGCATTATGCGCTTAAGAGCTTCCACACATCAACTTCACTTTAATCCTTATTAGTTAAGTTTTTCTACAAACTATCCTATATATATACATATATATCTGCAAGATTCAACGAGCTCGACTCATTTAACGAGTTTACTCCGACGTGGTATATCTCGCCAAACAATAACCCCACACGTGCGCAACCTTTATCGTCACGCGAAAAAAAAAACATTTCGCCTCTCTCCACGAATGAATTCCACCGAAACATTCGTTTAGCACGAGTTACGCTCCGCGCCGAGGCGATCCTCTGGCAAACTCGACGGCAGCTACAGCAGCAACAACAACAACAACAACAAGAACGGAATAAAAAAAAACTGCACTGGGACGCAGCCGCTAACGAGAGCGAGCCTTTTAACTTAAAAGCCGAAGCGCTAACGCTATTTTTGCGCGCGCGTATATATATATATATACGGCGGCACTACTGCAAACTCCCTGTATATATATATATATATATATATATATATATATATAAATATATATATATACACACACCTTGTCCGCGTGTTGCTCTCGCGCGCGTTGAGGAGAGAGAGAGAATATAATAACGCGCTGTAGCAGTCCAATATTGTGAAACGTAAAAAAAAAGAAAAAAATAGCGAGGCGAGTGTACGGATAAGCCGTCGCGGTGCGGATCATTGAGCTTTAATCAAACTTATATACATGTGTGTGTGTATATATATACAGACGCGTGAAATTCGTGAAAAATAAAAATAGATACAGAGAGAAAAGATAGAAGAGAGAGAGAGAGAGAGAGAGAGGGAGAGAGAGAGCGAGAGAGAGAGAGCGGAAGCTTCGCCGTATTAATTATAGATTCGTATGTAGCTGGGTGAGCGGACAGCGACAAAAGCGTATCAATCGAAGCGAGATATATATATATATATATATATATATATATATATATATATGGAAATAACGCGTATACAGCTGTATTTCACGCGCGTACGCGTACGCGCTCGTTCGTTTTTACGGCTGACCTGCAGCGAAGGATGTGTGCGTGGATGAACAACGCCGCGTGCGCGCGAGCGAGCGACGAGCGATTGATCGATGATTCGGATGTAATGCGTTTGCGGCCGTTCCGGATCTTGTGCGTAGAACGCGCGCGCGCGCGTGCATGGGCGGTATGGCAGATTCGTCTTTATTTGAATCTGATGCGTTGATTTATTTATTTCGTTATTACAGTCGTTCTCGCTTTTTCGTTTTGTTTCTTTTTTTTCTTTTCGTTGCTGTTGTTGTTTGTGTCGGTGATGGAGAAGAAAAGAGAAAAAGAAAAGAGAAGGAACATGCAAAATTACTTCTGATCCATTTGGGTAGTTGTGGTTCCCCTCTTTTTTTTTCTTTTTTTAATATGGTATTCATGCTTGGATGAGAAGTTACTCTGCTAAGCTTAATATTTGATCGTTTAATGTGCGATACTGGTAGAGAGTGTTTATGTATAGGAGAAACGAGATCAATTTCGGAAAATAATATCCAATAATGCAAAGTTATGTCAGTGATTGGTACGGACATTTTCGGATTGTTTACCGACGAGATATTTTTTTCTCGAATGCTCATAAAATGTATGTAAATATACAATCAATCATGTGTCACGAGTTACTTATATATATTTTTTCGGAAAGTTAACTCGTGATGCGTAGTGGATGTGCTGTTGAATAAATACTTTTTATAGACACGAAAAATTCATCTAACAAACAAATCTACTTAACTAGAGGATGAGTGATCGCAACATTAATTAGACTGAAGTGAAGTGCAGTTAAATGAAATTACCGCTGTTTATATCCACTTTACTTTCAACAATATGTTCTCCGCTACGCTCATAAGATCACATGATGTACAAGGGTTGCTAAACAGCAATCTGTTTCAGTTTAAGTGTAGTTTATACGATCTCAACATTTACGTGGAAAAGATATTTAGACGAATTTTAAAGTATCCGGTAATCCATTGTAATAAGTATTTTTCTTATATTGACTGTTACTTCCATAAATAATACATTATTAAAATTTAGAAAAAATAGTGTAATATTTTTAATTTGAAATCAGTATAAAAACAAGCTGCTCACATAAACGATAATCAATTCTTTAATTATGAACTATGCTAGTATCGTGTAAAAGATTTTTACTACAAATGATTATTTTTGTACGGATTATTCAAAGAATGCATTCTTTTTTAAACTTTTTCCAATGACCAATAGTCACTATATGGTTTACTTAAAGA
The DNA here is from genome assembly GCA_035583055.1 of Torymus tubicola. NCBI lineage: Eukaryota > Metazoa > Arthropoda > Insecta > Hymenoptera > Torymidae > Torymus > Torymus tubicola. The sequence continues at coordinate 6,550 of JAWWEQ010020534.1, forward strand.
ATCGTTTTTGTAACTGAAAATAAAAATTGCTACATGTAGTTTGATCACATAGGCTCTCATGAGTGATATATAAAATTCTATAATCAAAATTTGCTATTTTTTACGTAACTTTTCACTGCTGTTTCGAAATTACTTATTGTTATAAAAAAAAAATAAAGAATTCAAAACTACGCTCTCAGATCAGTAACATGCATTACATTTTTTTGATATGTGAAAGGTAAAATTGTTTGAATTAGGAACATTTTTGGGACCTTTCAACAAAATGAGATTTAAATTTTCAAACGCAACTGAAAAAATAAAATTCTCATTAAACTCTTGGTAGTAAAACTACGAAGCATTTACATTATTTTTACGATGCAAAAAATAACATTTTCGTTTAGATGCTTTAAATTTCATATAATTTTTTGTGTTCACAGTGTAGTTCCATAATATTCCATTAAAATTTTGTTTTCTCGACGTGTTGGTGCTTTTTTCAGTTTATTTTGCCCAACCTTTTTACTTTTTTCATGAATAATTAATTTAACAAAAGAATAAATATAAAGTTAGAGAAAGCCAAATATCAAAGAAACAAAAAATTATAAAAATTTTCAGTGCAAATTGTTAACCAGCATTAAAAAAATCTCAGAACCCTCTCAAAAAAAATCTACACAACCTTCAACGACCAAACAAACGTGATTCTTTAATTCCAACAGCGAACTTTATCATCCAGTCCGCTCGCCACCCTCTAAATCAGCGTCAGTCGGACGACCCGTGGCCCGACCACTGCCACCACATACACCGGAACGCGAAAATCATCGAGCGCGCGCGCGCGCGTTTGTGTGTGCCTGCACACCCCGCATTGTAAATTCGCAAAAGCCCCGACGTATCTGGGTTATCGTTTTCGATTCCAACCCCGAGACGGCTTGGCGCAGTGTTTGCCCATATGAGCACCGCTGCACTGATCGCGGAACGATCTTGACGCCACACACGCGCGCAATTTGTCGTCGAATTATTTTAATTTATGGCGCGCCAACCGTATATAACACATATATACATACACACATGTATATACAGGCTTGTTTTATTTATCGTGACCGGAGATGCGCCTGAGCGGAGTATGTCGGGAACTGCATGCGGGTCGACGAAGAGCTCGGGTGTGCGGGGAACGAGGGTTTTCGAATTGCGAGAATATTGTGGGTCGTCTGTGTTTTTTTTTCTGTTTTCCAGAAGTGGGTGTAGGTAGATTTATTGAAAAAGGTCAAAAGATGTTGTGAAAGTTTTAGTTCGGTAGTTCGCATAAAGAATGAACTGAGAGAGGTGAATAATTCTGAGAATGTCAGTATATTGATTTTATTTTAATAAGTTTAAATACTGGCACTGATAAAAGCTTAGTTTAGTTAATATAGCTCTATACTTGATTATTATAGAAGCAAATAGTATTACAGCTAAATTTAGTTAGTTTACGGAATAAATATTTCGTTAATTTAAATCTATATTTGTTTGAAACAACTGAAATATGTAAAACTGGCACAGCATTGATTTGGATCAGTGTGACACCTATTCAAATCTTTATGACAGTTAGTGTATTCAGCCCCATTGTAAAAACCAGTATTGATATGTCAAAATTGGGTGTGCCTGCATAGTACATTGCAATGATTTTTGTATTTTATTAGGCGCTGAATTTGAATAGTTCTCTTATAGCGAATAAAATTGTCGTTTTTTGATAGGTAATATAACTACATTGCAAATTTTAATAGTAATGCAAACTTTTCGTCAGGATAGTAAAACATTTGCGTTTGTTTAAATTCTATAAGCTAGTTGCTGTTTCAGAAATACACTCAAAGAAAATAAAATTTTTGAGACTAATTTTTAATGATAAAAGATTTAATTATTACAGGAATATTTTATTAATCTAAATTTATTGTGCAACGGAAATATGAGAGATGAACTATCTCATATTTCAATGATGCATAAAATTCTATGCACTTGTTACACTTATTCACCTGATTGAAAAGTTATGTAAAATGTCAATATAGTTGTATATATAGTATATTTTCACCTTTTTAACTGTTTTTATACATTTTCATTAACTAATAAAGAATATTGTGTCTTACAATAGTTTATACAAAAAGTACCTTAAATTTGGTATTACGTTCACGAATATCCTGAAAAATATTTTATGATCATTTAATCTCGATAAAATAGGAGAGGTGATGTTCAAATAGAGAATTTATTTACAAATATCAAATTTCATTCAATGGAATTTCAATGCGGATATAACTAGTATCCAATGAATTATTGATGAAATTCGATATTTTCGAGAGAATATAAATTGTTACATTTGAAAATATGATATGACACAATCTACAATACGTAAGTCGAAACAAATTTCGCTAGTTGACTTCAATTTTACAATGAATCGTCGAAACATTGTGCGCCTCTATAAACTAGATAGGCAGAATAAGCAAATTTCAATCGTTAGAATTTACAAAAAACTCGCCCTTTATCTGATCTCTTACACCGAAGGATCGAACGTTTAATTTCTATTTTACGGAAAAACGCCATGTAATTCTTATTTATCGTCTCTTTTCAATTACAGATATAACGACTTTTACTTCGGGTATTCGATAAAATAAAATTTTATTATTGAACTGCTAGTTCTTTTATTTTTCCGGGAGAAATAGTGGAAAGTAATATTTTTGTAAAAATAAATTGTATATTTGGTACTAAAATAATTTTTCCATTCTTTTAAAATGAAGAGCATTTCTATCTTATAATGAATAAAATTTTTAATTGTATACTAAATTATCTCATAATTTTAATATTCTGTTGTCATAAATACATTATTTTTAAACTTCAATACTTATTTTTTTTCCTGTTACTATATACAACATAAATAAATCATTTTTGTTCATACAGTAATAAAAGTAAATTATTATTTATTTGAAATTTCCCTTGCACAATTTTTAACTTTATATCTTTTTTTCAATAAACGTCATTACCTATAATTATGCCCGGAACGTTACCGTCGATAACAGACTCTCACAGGTACAGCCGACCCATGTGCTTCTCATTTTCTCTGCTTGCAGTACACGGATTTGAGCAACACGACGTACCCGAACCTGAGCAAAACAGTGTTCGCCATTTTCATGGTCCTCGTGCCGATTCTACTGCTCAATATGCTGATAGCCATGATGGGAAACACGTATGCGCACGTGATCGAGCAGAGCGAGAAAGAATGGGTGAAACAGGTGATACTCCACACAGCTGCATGTGTATAGATACACACACACACATACATATACGTGCACGTGCATATATATATATATATATATATATATATATATATATAATGTATCCTCAATATGTACACGAAGTGTACGCCCACGCGCACTGGTGAATAAACATTTTTTTCCTTTCGACAACCGGTACGTAGCCATTCGGACATCGGAAAGATATTACGTGTGTACGGGTGCCATGACAGGACAAATGAGTTTTTGAGGGCGGTTTGTAGAAACCAGAGTTGGAAAATACGTTGGTAGTCGTTGAAATTAGAATTAGAACTTTCGATGCTTAGAGTTTATAATTTTGCTATTTTTATCGCGAATTATAATTGTGATCGAATTATGAAATTTAAGAAAATAATGCAAAGAAGATGAATAATATAAAAAAGAAAAATTAAAACATTTTGAAATTTTAAAATAACCTTTTTCAGTTAGATTTTACAGATGTTTTTTATCAAATAAAGTGGTATTGGATATTTTTGAAATACGTTGGAGTTGTAAAACCGAAGTTTTTTTTATCAAACCCTTGATTTTAGAATATAAAAATGAATCGAGTCGATGAATACTAATATCAATTGAAAGAAATTTTTATTGAAAAAAATTCTACGTACTCAAAAAAATTTGGTTTCAAAACAAAATATCATCTTGTTTTACAAACTTATCATTTACGCGTAACTCAGAAATTGCATATATTATAAAGGAGATTGGTTACGGGTTGTACATTCAATCATTTAAAAAAATGTAACCTATAATAGAATCAATTTTATCTATTTACAAAATAAAAGACTATGAATTAAAAAAATATATATCAAGCTACTGAAACAAAACTTAAAAAACGTTGATAGAAAATTAACGTCTGTCGAAAATTAAGTTAAGAAAAGTTAGAAAAATTTAAATTAATCATTTTAAAAACTTTATCATTTAGTAAGTAAATTAGTTTCTGTAAATGTCGTATTTTCATTCACTTCAGAATATATGATAGGATGTAAATATACTTGTATTTTTCATTAAAAAAATTCTCAAAAGATTAAAAAAAGTAGTGGCAATCACATCTCTCCTTTTATATAATAACAACTCACACCTACTACACCGTAACCAAACCGCAATCTTCGATGCTAAACACACAAGACAATCCACTATAATACACACTCCATATACTCTTTTACTCTCACTAAAAATATCGCCACTACGTCCCATCTCATCTCGCTCTTTTTTCTCTTTCGCACGCGCGTCCTTACACACGCCATCTACGAAGTGGGCGAAAATCGTGGTGTCACTAGAGCGCGCCGTCTCACAGCAGGACGCTCACACCTATCTGCAGGAGTACAGCATTAAATTGGGCCCAGGGGACGACCCGAACGATCCAGCTTCAGAGCAGCGCGGCGTCATGGTCATCAAGAGCAAATCGAAGACCAGGGCGAAGCAGCGCAAGGGTGCCGTCGCTAATTGGAAGGTTTGCCGCGTCCGACGTTCTGCCCTCGACGTTTTTAATTAAATTCGCTCTTTGCGCTCGCTTAGACTTTTTCCGTCCGTCCGACGTCCTCGCCTCCGCCTCCATCTCTTCCTCTCTTGTTTTCTCCGGATTCAGCCTTGTTTGCTTTTTTTGTTACGCTCTGTGTGAGTGTGTGTGTGTTTATGTGTACACATGTGTACGGGTGTATTTGTGTGTATGCGGAGGATGCGAGAACGAGCTGAGGGAACGTTTTGGAAAGGTTGAAATGTGCGTGTGCCGTGATTATCGCGTGGTGTTTTTAGAGGGAAATCCTGGTGGTAGACTAGTTTGTAGTATTAGTTTGTAAAGATTACATTAAAATGTTTTATTTATTTTTATTCCCTTTATTTTATTATGCGATATCCAAGTGTAATTCATTTTGAATTTTTCGTACGCCCTTGTATGTGAAATTCGTTCAAGTAATAATGTTTAATATTCTGCTTCTCGATATATAATGTATATTATAAATTGTACCATTTTTCATTAACTTTAATAATCTATCATTGAATTCCGATGAATTAAATTGCAAGCCAAATATTTTAAACCAAGGCCTGGGCGTTTCAATATTCGAGATAATTCATTTTAAATTCTTTGAAATGTCAGGTAATTATGGTAATATATTAATGTCATGAGAATGTACAAATATTCGATATTACTCTCTTATCTAATATACAAATCGTCGTTTAATATTGAACGCGGCTTTTTCCACAATTACTAATGCCATATTAAGTTGCGAGTAGAAAAGAAATTTCGAATGATTAATTGACAGTGAAAAATGGTATAAGCCGATAACTTATTGCTTCTGTCAGCTAAAATACAAAACCGTAGTTCAACATTACCAGCATGATATCAACGTCGACTATAATCATCATGGCATTTGCATTTCAATTACCTCATCAAACATCATCCCTAGCTCGAAACACTCAGGTCAAATCTACAATTTATTAAAAAATTTCCTTTCCCTCTTTCTCTTCTCACCTCTTCGCAACTGATCGCTCGCTTCAGCTCATTTATTTCACTCTGCATACTCTCACGGCCGCACCCCATCGTCGTCGCGTTGGCGGTGGTGGCGGTGCGCGCACACATACACATACACAACTCATGAATATTAATCGTTGCGCTGTTGCGCGCAAAAATTTTCCGTTTTGCATAGAGAGTCGGCAAGGTAACGATCGCCGAGCTGAAAAAGCGCTGTATGACCGGGGAGGAGCTGCGTCGTATCATGTGGGGTCGCGCGTCCATCTCGACGCCGGTCAGAACCAGGTAAAACTCTCTACCTCTCTTTCTCCTACTACCTCGGGCATTCTTATCCTCGATTCGTAATTTGAATTTCGCGCGAGAAAAAAAAAGTTAATTATGCGAATGAGGAGTGAGCGCACGCGCGCGCGCAAGAGATTCATTAAAATGCGCACGGAGCACTTTATAGTATTGAATTTCTTACTGCACTTACTGTCTGTTTTTGCACAAGAGGTGTTTTATTTTGTGTATGGATTGTTGAGTGGAGTTTTTCGTGGAAGTCGACGAAGGGATAGTATTACGTGAAAACCGATGCTTCTGTGAAATGTATTTCATTATTTTGCCGTCAATTATACTTTTTCTTTATATTTCTAGGATATTTTAGCAAATTCTTGAAAACGATGTTTAATTAAAATCCTCTTCATTACAGTTTCGCCATGAACTGTGGTTTCATTTACTCGCGATGATGTTGAATCAACTTTAAGTAAAAAAACTTTCTGTTTTCTGTTTGCCATATAACTATAAAAATACCGATAATTTAATTTACGTTTCTATTTAAATTTTCAAATATTTTTTGAACTATCTGTATAATGAGTAATAAATTATAAGGGTTGTAGCATATGTAAAGTATCAAGATAAAATATTACTTCTGAGTATTGCATAGAGAAAAACAATGTGGTCATGTCTGCAAATACGTAGATTTTTATTTGCTCTTAAATTTAACTAACTCTAAAAGATTTATTAAAGCATGAAATTCTTTTAATTAAACTCGTTGATACTCTAATTTAACTTTACGACTTGTTGAAGTAGAGATTTGAGCAGTTAAAAAACTAGTATTTTAAAGTTGATCAAAATGATTTGGCGATGAATCATTGCTTACATGTTTACATATACATACATATACGCGTGAAAAACAAATTATAAAAGTCTTTTATAACGCGTTATAGTAACATTATCTAAAAAAAATTCATCACAGTAATTAAAATAAAAACTATCGATCCTTCGTCATATATAATAACAATTTATAAAGATTTTGTGATCTATAGAAAATATCGATTGGATTATATCTGAAAGCATAATAATTTTCTATTTTTACTTTTAAGACATACACTGTTTAAATAAAAGCTCCTTTCAATCCCTTAAACATTTTTTTTCAATCATTGCTGTATTATAAACAAAATTTATAAAGTTATAATCAAAGAGACACTATTTTATCAAAAGAAAATTTGTAAAAACAAATGAGATATATCTACTGCGACTTCTATACTAATTACTGTGAACTTTCCCTTTATTTCCAAGCCCCATTCTGGCCACGCAGACGGTGTCGGCACCAGGCGGTTTCGGGGATGCCCTCACTTCCGCCCTCGACATTATGAGCTTCGCCGTAGACGTACCGGAGCTTGGACAGAGCGTCGACGGCACAGCGGCACCCAAGCCGCCGACAGTCAACGGTACTGCCGTCAAACCACCGGTGACTATGACTGCAACGACGACGACTACTGCGGGGACGAGCAGCGACGCTGCCAAGCGAAAGAGTTCGCTGGATCAGAAGAAAACTCCCGTGGGCGTTAAACCACCGCCGAGTACCGTTACAACTACCGGTAAGTGTTTTTTTTATATTGAATTTTTAAGGGGCCCTCAAATTAATCTATAATGTAAAAGTTATCCTCTAGAGAGTTGATAACGATTATAGATGATCAGGAAAAAGACAAAGGGCAAGTAGAATTAGTAAAATATGTATAGACATACAATGTAACCGTTATTTCATAAATTATTTAATCGTTGCGGAATGAAGGAGTGCACTTTTATACACAATGAACAGCGCAGTAAAGCTAAGCGAGTCAATGATCGCAATGGTTCAATGTAATCTGTCGAGAGCTTAGTATAAGTGGATATCTGAAATAATAATAATGAGATACTCTTTTGACATTGTGTCATTGGTATTACGTTCATTTAATTTCTATGCACACAGACCGTTTGTAGCTCTCAACGTGAATCAAAAGTCATTAAAATCAAATGGAATAAAACATACGTATGTGATAGATCAAATAGTAGAATTAGGGTTATTTATACAGTTATATAAATAATATGTTTAAATGTATATTTTTAAATATAAATGTATTATTTTAAAGAAAATTTATGATTCTATTCACAAAATATAGAAAGCATAAAATTCATCATAGCTTTTGTAATTTTTCTAAGAACTTGCCAAGTCACTTCAGAATGCTAACCAATAATTAATCAACGGCTATACATTTTTTATTTTATAAGAAGCTTAATTGATAGTTTTCTATTTAAGTTTCATTTTTACCTCTGGTATAACTTAATAAAGAAAAAAAAAATCTTGTAATGCTCATTGCGCATGAAAGAAAAATTAAATCAAACCCAATTTCTTTCTTTATGAATTTTATTTCACGAAGCGGAGTAACCAAAAGAGCTCAACGCTTTATTTTACAACTCTGCAAAAAAGAAAAGGCAGCTTCCGCCTTTTGAAGACGTTCAAAGGTGGCATTGAAAAGATTTTCAAGGAAAAGAAAAAAATTTATTATAGAATAAAATTATTTACTGGCGCATCAGGGTACAGAATTCATTTCAATAATTTCCATCAGATTCGAACAAGGCGAAATACTCTCCGTTTCGAATTTAAACCGACACAGTTTCCATTCTTATTCTTTTCAATGAAACCTTATCTCGAACGCGTGCGTATATATATATATAGTAAGTGAAATTTCGAATGAAATTGCAAAGCAGGTACTTTAAAATTTAAGTTAATCAAAATTTCCTATGTACTATGAACTTTCAAAATTACTTCGACCAACATCGACCACTTGTAAGGCAAATGTGTAGATACGCGCAAAGTATACCAAAAATTATGCGATTCTCACGCTCGCGTTGTATGCGTACAAGTGTTACGGAATTTCAAGCTCGCAAAAAGACGTTTGCGCATACACATATATATATATATATATATATATATATGTTTTTCGCAGATCTCTTGCATCTATAGTTATTTTTTACTCTCGTTGCGCCCGCAACCTCAAAACTTTTGTTGTCTCTCCCCCTCGTGAAATTTACAGCGTTTGGCGAACGCAAATATGCCAGCGAATCGCGCGCGAAGTTTCGTAAATAATAGCGCCGCATTGAATTCACTAATTATAAACATAATGGACGAAAACTCTGGTCCTCTCGTCCTTCTCCTCCTCTTCATTGCCTATCCTCCTCTCAGTTTCTCTCTCCCAGCTTCCCAGCTCTCTCTGGAACTTTTCCAAATCGCGAACTTTCGCGCGCGCGCGCTCTCGGGGCTTTCGTAAAAAATGGCCCGAATTACCCCTCTTCCCGAAAAGTTTGGCGTCGTGGCGGCGGTGCGGCGGCGACTTTTTTCCGTTTCGCGCTCTTACTTTTATTTTCCCAACGACGACGACGACGACGACGATGGCAGAAGGAGGTTTCGAGACTTCGCGTCGCGCGACGGTAATCCCTTCATTTTCGTTCCGTCCTGATTCACGAAAGATTTCGCGGGGAAAATGCGCGAGCGCGCCGAGGTCACTGACTTTATACCTACTCTTTGGTGCCGCGCTTTTCTTTTCTCTACGCGCGAGCGTCGCACGTTCTCTTTTCTCGGCTGAAAGCGCGGATAATTAAACGCCGGGTGTATTAAAGTTCCGGCGTGCGCGAGCGCCGCTTGAGCTGGAAGGTTGTTTACGTAATTACGGAGGGTATGATTTTTCGCGTACGAAGAGAAGGGAAAATTTGTCTTTTTTGGAAAAATTGTCTCGTCTACGGAGAGATGGAACGCGAGAAGAGGGCTAAGAGACTAGAGAGATTAAGATCGCGCATTAATGTTTTTCACGCGTGGAGTTGTGCTTTTAACATATACGTTTTGAGGCACTTTACGTGCAATGTATAATTTTGAAAAAACAATGATAAAGAAATCTTCTTTTTTTTATTGTTGATGTGTTAATTACAGTTTCTACGATGAAGGATGTTATTATTGGGTTAAAAATGCTTTTAAAAAGTTAACGCTGACTAGGCAAGCTCCGCGAGTTATCTCCGGAAAGTTCGAAAAGAGAAAACATACTTCAACCATTGCATGAGTAAATTAGAATCTAATTGAAACATTGTTTCCGAAAATAATTCAATATTGATCTTTCTAATAGTTATAATTGCAAAGATATTTGTTCTTTCGTCAAATTTGACGTTTATTGGGATATTTTACGGTACAGTAATTGTAAGTAAGAAATGGAATAAAACGAGATTTCTCATTTTCAAACATATTTAAGAGCGTATATTATTGAAACGTTAATTTGATTTTTTAATTACTCCATTAGCAACTGAAATTGGATGGAAATTGATCATGCTACTAAAATATCTTTTAAAATTGCTCTTTTTTCGTACAAATGCGCACAGATCGAACCTTTATTACAGTATTTTCAAGATGAAGTGAAGTAGTACCTGATATATATTTAAGTTATTATTTAAAAAAAAATCAATTTTAAAAGATTTTTATATGCCCATAAATATTATTACGTTTCTCTATTTGCGCAAAAACTCTAAATACTGCGAATTATTTTAATTTTAAAACTCCATTATAACATCTTCTCTCGTGCTTTCAAGTTGAAAAATCAAAAAGTCTCTTCGGAATCTCACATCTCCTTGAAGTTATAAGAGTTTCCAAGTTCTCGCAGGATCATTTGATAGTTCAACAGTTTTTCCAAGTTGAAACTCATTAATCTCGGACGAAAACATTCGAACGTCGCACATAAATCCCACAGCTCTAACTCTTTTTCTACGAGAACTATTTGACCACCCTCCAAACTACTCCAAAACGTCACCTGAATCTCCCATAAAATACCGTCCTCCATCTTTACATTTAAACATTATTATTCCTCTCTCTCTTTCTCTCTCTCTCTCACTTATACACGTACAATGAATTCCAGCCCCTGTATCAACGCAACCAACTGCTGCAGCGCCTACTGTAGCTGTGTCACTGAGCACGGCAATTACAACAACAACAACGTTAACAGCTTCGTGCAGTGAGGATCCACTGCTCGACCTGATGATCGCTACTGAGGAATCGGTCTGCGACGAGGAGAAGCTACACCGGCTGGCACATTCGGCACGACTTGTTGGCGAGAGTGCCGTCACTGCCAAGTCAGACGCAGATGCAAGCTTCCTCGAGCGGTTGGCACTTGGTGGCCTCGGCCTTGCAGCGTTGCCCGATATGCCGAGTAAACCGCCTGAGCCACGTAAGAAGCAGTATCTCGTCGAGTCCAGTGATAACGATATTTGCGCAAGTATGTGGAACTTTTTAAATTTGAAAGGGGGTATGTAGTTGAGAAATTATAGGTGCGATTGGATTTTTAGTATAGGTAATATGGATTGTCAATGGAGATTTGCAAAATTCTTTTTAAGGTGTTTTAATAGAAACTTTTTCTTTTGAAAATTTCATTGAGATTGGTAATGTCTTCAATTACGATTAATAATAAAACACGTTTATTAAAATTCTATGTCTGACTAAACTCACCCCAAATTCACCATACTACATGTTGATAATAAAAATGTCGACGATTAAAAAAACTTTAAGATTAAAAAAAAATTCTTTTCCGTTATTTCGATATAAAATATTCAAAACCACAAAGAAAGCTCTTTTGGCTGTCTGTAAATAAATCTGTACTTAAATCTGTACACCTACTTTTCTCCTACAATTTATGAAAAGATTTTTCTACTCGAGAGAATAAATACGATTTACATGAATATACATAAACTGAATTTATGATAAGCTACTTTCTTACACATACCAATAAGACTTTGAACCTCATCCTAAAAGTCTTTTTTTAACTCTCAAAATCGCAACAAAGGTAATTCCAGAGCTATACCACTTCCACCAAAAAATAAAAATTAAAACTCACAGCCACATCCCCCTTTTACCTTCAGCAGAGCAGCATCACCGGTGCAGACATTCTACCATCGTCCTTTCACTTTACTCATCCTCTCGTATCTCCTCGCGTGCTTCGTCCACTCGCGTCCATCTCATACTCGCATTCTCTCATGCTACTCTCTTTCTCTTCCGCAGACGACAGTCAGCTGGGCATCGAGGCTCGGCTGCGACGCATCAGATCGGCGAGTAGCCGGCTGGCTCCCTCCTCAACTACCGTAGCCACAGCGCGCCGGAAGTCCGGAGAGCCAGGGAACGACGACTACGACGACGACGAAGCTAGCTGCTACTCCTCGTCCATAGCCTCGCTCGACAACGACACTTCCGGTTACCGGCCACTCGTGAACGAGCCGGATGCCGCAGGACCGAGCGCCGTCGATGTGGAGCCCAGGCGGCAACAACAGCAGCAGCAGCTGACTGCGAATGACAATAAGCCCGTCAACGGCAGGAACCAACGCAAGAGGCCCAAGACCGCTAGGAATCGGTGCGTTATATATATATAAGCGTGTGCGGATTCTCTGTACGAAGGCATGAGCCTTTTGATGGCTAGATTTTACGAGGTGGCTGTTGCGGTTGCCGTATGGGGAGAGTAAAGGGATGGGAGAGCATGGTTGGCAGGCGATTAGGGATGGGAGGTGTAGGGTGAAAAGAGAAAAGTAACGGTGGTTATTCGAATATATTGATCGTTAGAATAGTATTTGATGAATTTCTTACACGCGCTCTACACATCAATATAGTCTGCCACTATTGCGTCAACGTTATTAATGCAATTTTGCAGTGGAATAGGGAATGGTGTCAGATATATTGACGTGTTCAATAAAGGAAATTAAGAATGAAGTGTATAGATACACATTCTGGTTAACTTGAAAAATGGATGTTATTCACTTAATTTACTTAGCGAAATAAAATATTTAAGAAAATAAAAATGAAAAGTCAAATAATTCAATGATTTGTCAGATTACCGAGTACGATTCTATTGACACATTGAAGAATCATTGGCGGATTCTACTTTTTCCGGAATTGAACTAACTTTAAAATAGCAGATTAGATTAACTTACGCGTTATGCGGATAAAAATGACTTCAAAAAGTGGAAGAAACTATTTTTCATGAAAGTTATATCACCTTTTTATTTTTAAACAATACGAGTGTTCTCTTGATTCTATTAAAAGTTTCTATTTCTTCGAAAAAGGAGTATCTTCTCTTTGTTAAAGTTAATTTTACTTTTTCAAATGGAAAATTAACTTTTATTCAAATAAGTTGGCGTAACTCATTAAAAAATGCTAAATTAAGTTTTGTTCTCCCTTTCCGTAGAGTATTATTATTAGCTACGAATAGAGTTACGGATAAATTTTACTTGAATTTATTTTCAAAAATTAATTTAATAATTTGATATTTGTAATGAATTCAAAACCAGATGAGACTAATAATAATCAGTAAAAGCTAAAATAAAATAGACTAGCTAACAATGCAAAAAACTCGAAAATTCCTACAGACCCATGACGTACGCTTTCATTTTGTCTATAAACATCTTCATTACTGTAGACTTATATATTCACACCGCACCTCTAACATCTATACACAGTCCTCATTATTTTTCCATCCTCTCTCCGCGCATACACCGCGTATGCAAAATAACAAGACCAACAACATAGCCATATATCGTAACGTTCACTGAACTACAATTCACTTGAGCTCTTTCAAACATCTTTTTTTCCAGGGTATCGCCGAAGGAACAGTCGCAACCATCGCCTAGTGAGATCGTAACAGCCGAGAGAACGGAACCCGGAGTAGATGGCAATAAGGCGCCAGGCTCACCACCCACGGATCCACTCGAGCCCTGGAGCACACGCGGCATCAAAGACATGAACGCGATACTCGCGTGGAAGGAGCCTCGGCCTGACAGCCCTTGATCTTTTGTCTTTCGATTTTGCTCTTTATCCGCCTTTCTCTCTCTTTATCTGTGTGATGGGACGTGGATTTCGATCAGATATCTGTCGTTTGGGTTTTTTTTATCTTTTTCGTTTGTATAAGGATCGCCCAAGGGGTAAAAGTTATTTCTGTTACTTTGGTTAGCCACGCGGTAGCCGCGGTTTTGCAGTTATTACATGCGATGTACCTTTGTGAGCTTCGTCTGTGTGGTTTTTTTTTATTACGATGGTTTGGATTTTTTTTTTGATAAGCATTGGATGCATTTTCATTCGATATATAACCTTGATACTGCCATGCACGCGAAGTTGCAGCATTTGTCGGAGTGAGATGATTTTTCGAAACTGCTCATATAATAATCAGTACGTTTTTTTATTTTATTATATTTACATATACGGAAATGATGGATACAAATAAGTATATCAATGAAATATTTACTGATGCTCAAGTTTTGTTTTTTAAAAAAAAGAAGTACAAAATAAAAAAATTTTTTGATCAATTTATTTGTTTGGGGTATCAAAACAAAACGAATAACTGTGATAATTGCCCGGAACACATTAAAATGCTTCACGAATTGTATAATTGGATGGATGGTCAGTATTTTTAGACTTGACCTACATTAACCAACGTATTTTGCGCAGTATATGAAAATTTTGCATTCCATTGTTCTTGAATTATAAATTTTGATTTATACCGCTTGTCAAAACTCTATCTACTTTGTATTCTGGTTTGGGTCAATTCATATTATTCTCGTTAAAAAAGAAATTTAATTTCAAATTAAAAAAGTGCTGCCGCGTAAGAAGAAAAAAAACGTCAGCCAAAGTGAATTTGATTTCAATGGAACGATTGATATTAACTTTAGCATAAAATCAGACCAGTCGGGCCCATTAATGGATAATTATAATTCGAAATCTTTCACGCTCTAAAATCATTCAATGGAATTCGCGCGAGATTCGTGAAAGGTCAAAAAAAAATTTGCAAAGTGTACGACGTGAATCCTTAATCACACTCTTATTCCACCTACCTCAGTCATTCCTTTATTTTCTCTCGCATTATCGGATATTATTTCGAAAAAAGAAACTATATACCTTTTCATCGATTCATTTCCTGCTGTTCAACTCTCCTCCATCTTCAGCACTATTTATTTGCACGATGCATTTGCTGCTTGCAATATCACCTAACGATCGTCTATAATAACCATCAGTTCGCACGTCACGCGGTGCATCTGTGAATTTAATAAAAATCTCAGCCCCGACATTAAGGATATCGAGCGTGAAAAAAAAACTCTCTTTCCTGTCTCATTCGATACAGTTGAACGATCGCAAGGGAATGGACAAAAAAAGAAAAGGAAGAAGAACGCGCACAACACGTTGCCGCGTGGCCGAAACAAATAATTCAGCGTCGTCGTGGGCTGGTCCATTAATTATTTTCGAAGGACAATTTGCCGGGCCGGAGCGCAATCGGAATCGCGTTAGTTCGCGCGCTATCTGGGCGACTTTATTGAAAAAAATTGCCATTTCTCATCCGCCTATCTCTCTCTCTCTTTCGCTGGACTCCCTCCTCCACCAACCGCTCTCTGCTTCTATTTCCCCTCTTTTGCCTCTCTTCCTATCTTACCGCCCGCTTGCTATATACGTATATGTACGCTCTCGGTCAGTTTTTGTCTTTCCGATATATACTCTTTCATTCGTATACTGCGGTTGCGTACACATACACACAGAGATCGGTATGTCATATATATACGACCGGACAATGAATGGACAAAAACTTAATATGAATGGATGTATATCGACGAGTGTGTATTAGAAAAGATATATCGCTAGAGAGATATGCGCTGTAACGGACAAAGCTTAAAATTGAGCTCTCACGTATTGCATTCGTACTGGAAGCAATCTTATACACTATCGTATTCGTTTACGTATACGCAGATACACACACACACACATACGCAAACGCACATACAAACGCTTACGTATACCTGAATGCCCAGTCTGCTTTAATTTTCCCATTTATTAAATGAGTGCGACTTCTTTTGCTTCCTCTCACCCTTTCTCGCAGCGTCACTTGTCGTTTTGCTCGCCGCGCGCTTTCATTATCCGGCTTCTCTCCCTTTCTCGTCCTTTCTTCAGTTATACGCGCTCGCTCGCTCGCTCGTTCGCGTTTTCAATCTCGATTTTTTAATTACTTTCGTTTAATATTTATCGGCCAAGGATAGAGTCGCTGCGCATATTGCGCGCATATATATATATATATATATATATATACATACGAGAGCTCGGTGATTTTTCACACAGCTAATTTTTCGGCCACGGATTAAGCGCGCGGTAATTTAGCCAGATTGAGCGTCACTTTTTTTTCTCTATTTCACATACGCATACTCTATCCATTTTCTTGCTCTTCGTTATCGCATATACTCGCTAGTGTTGAAGTTAAAACAAATATAGGAAGGTTAAAACGTTTTATAGAAAGATAAATAATTGATTTGTGGTTTCAAAAGTTGTAGCGAATAATTATTGTAACAATAAGACGTCGATTGTAATTGTAAGTTATTTAGTAATGTAGATTTATATAAATAAGTGAAGCTATTCGGGATAATAAAGAGAGGAAGCTGTAATAGAATTATAGTGTATACGTATACGAAGGACGATAACAAGTGTCTATATATACGCATTGTAAATATAATAACTCTATATAGAGATAAGGTATGAAGAATATATATTTGTCGCCCGACAAAAGTGGAGAACAACTTTGTATGGTGTTGTTTGTGAAAACGTCAGTATTCTAATTATGTTTGAATTTAATTTAGTCGACAAAACCCACGGCTATATACGGTTATGAATAATAAAACAATGTTTAGAATAACTTTATGCCTCAGTAACTTTGTAAAATCCAATTTAAAATTTCTTCAGTAAGCTTCGCGCATGTTTACCTCAATTTAAAGTATAAGCTAGCATATTGATTCTTGAGATTGTAATTGATCCAGCCCTAAGTGATGAATAAGGTAATTTGATTTTCCAACGGGAAGGGGCCACTCGGCTGATTGTTAAACTTTGTCTCTGCCTGCTGGCGGGAAAATTTTTGTTTGATGAATTTGCCGATACCACGATGTGTTCATTCAAGTATGTATAGATCAGAAAAAAAAATCGAAGAAAGTAACGTCAAATAAAACTGATATAAGTATATTATATTCGATATGAATACATTTCTTATGATTTGATTATTGTCATAGTGAAAGGTAAGTCATCTGTAATTTATTATAATAACAGACAATTATAGATAAATTTAGATTATGCTTATACATACTCTTTATTTAATTAGTTTTGTATTATCGATAATGTAGGATGACTAAGCCAATATATGAAAGATTTAGTCCTGTATAGATGTATGGTATAATACTGTTTATTTCATATATAAAACTTGAATTAGGCTCATTTTATATTTTTCTTTGCATTGGAGGAAGTATAGATTCGAAGTTTTATTATTAACAGAATAGACTGCAATTGGTTTATTGGTTTAGTCACCCTATTTTCGAAAAACATTAGTAGAACCGAAGAACTTTTTTATGATAATATTTCAAGTTACAATATTTGGATGCTTGTTAAGTTCTAGAATATAAGTATGTATATTAAAAAGATATATATACGGTAAAAAATATGATTAAAAAAGTTAAGGTGTTATATTTGAAAGTTGTGTGATTTTTCAGTTCCGTAAAACTTTGCTGACAGATTGACTTGATAACATTTTTACATTCCAATTTCACGCTCTTCCAATTCTCCATATAGTTGCAAGCAGCATGTTCAGCTGTTTGTTCCGGTTTAGCTTACATTTTCTCCCTCGCAGCCGCTATATTTACAATTTAAATTTAAACTCCTCCCGACAACGTCACATCATTCATACCTCAACGCCAAAATAAACACAAGCCATCAATTCAAAAGTAATTATATATACCGCAAGCTCTGAAATAGCCGTCAACGTTCTAAAAAGAGAAAGAACGAAAAAAAAAACAACACAACAGAGGAAAGGGAAATCTAACCGCGATCACGCTTGCACTTATCGAGAAACCATAAAAATTTGAGCGATTCGCGTTGAGCCGCGCACAGTCCTACTTCCCTCGGTTCCCGCGGAGGCTTTTTATTGTCCGCTGTTCCTCCGACCAACGTTTGCACGACCTCGAAATTACCCGATACCGATCGAAACCCGATGCAATATTAAAATCGCGCGCGCTCCTCTCCCCCCCCCCCCCCCTTCTCGCGTTCTCTTTCGCAGACTGGAAAATAAAAGCAGCTTCAGTCGTCGTCCCGTAAATGCATTTCGCGCGCGCGCGAGAAGCGACGACGAAAAGACGAGGAGCTCACGGGACGAAGAAAAACAAGGAAAAGGCGTTATAGGGTGGCATGAGAGAGTGAGAGAGGAAGAGAGAGAGAGAGAGAGACTTCCCTTTCCGTATACATTATTCGCTTTTCGCACGGAGGGAGAGAAAGAGAGACAGAGAAAAGCAGCAAGGGAGACAGAGAGAGAGACTGATTGGTCGTCGCGAAGCGGTTTTATTTATGTTACAGCTCGGGAGAAATGGCCGGCGTGTCTTTTAAAACAACGGCGCTGAAGTGGGTCGATTTCGGTCCTCCTGGGAAATAAAGATTTCTATTTTATACAAAGCGAAAGTGCGGGTGTGTGTGTATGTACGCGCGTATACACGTCTCTCCCTCTCTCTCTATGCGAATGAAAGAATGTCTGAATTTGATATGAGAGAGCGAAAGCGTTGGTAGGTTGGATGAAAAAAAAGCAAGGGAGAAGTCGAATTATCGCGGTTGAAGATCGTTATGTAATGCGAAAAGGTCGGTCAGCAGGATTTATCTGATCGGACAAGTAGTCCTGGTCTTTTTATGATCAGACGTCTCGTGTACGCAAGAACGTGTGTGCATGTGTAGTATATAGTACGTACACGTGTGCTCTGTCGCGATGTGTTGGTACGGTTTAATCGTGATTTACAAGGGGACAAAAGAGAGGGCCGATTCCATTTAATTTTCGACTCTGAATACATTAGCGTTACATTTTTATAACGGTAATAAAAAGAAAAATTTGATTTTACGGTTTCACGAGAGTAATAAAATGTTTAATATATTCAAGAATGCGCGATAAAACGAGACTAGTCCAGAGCTTGAATCGTATAACCTTTTTTCGCAGGACATTTTCACAAAACGCAATCAAATTAGATTGATTGATAAAATTAACTTGATGATCTATTTACAGTTAATACGTACGTATGTATGCATGATGTTATATAATTTAGAGGCTGATTTATTATTTATAAAAAAATTATTTAACTTTCTGATGTCAATGATATGACAAAGAATGTCCATATTAGATGTCCTGGAAAAGAAAGATATCAAACGTCAAAGAATATCGTGGACTTTTTAAAAGTTATTACAATTTAAAAATCTAAAATTGACGTTTACTGGAAAAAGGTGAGTGAAAGTTTTTCTCTTGTTTCTAAAAGAAAACAATTGACGTATCAAAATTGAGATAGTAACATTACAACCGCGCGAAAATTATTAAATAACATGAAAAAATTTGAAAAAAATATTTATTGGACAATTGTCTGAGGAAGATTATAAATTTGTTAAGCATATAGAATCAATTTTCTGAAATACTATCTTATGATTCTATCCAGTATTTTTAATAAGAAATGAGATAAGGAATGGGATTCTTTACTTTCGAAAAATTTCAATTTCTTTACAGAATTGACTGCATCACCAACGAGATTTTCTAGAATATATAGAACTTTCTCGTTAAGGTGACAATGAAAAAAACCAATATCACAGAAATTTATATAAAAAAAACGTACCTACGGAAATCGATAAGTCATACTCAAATCCCATACAGTTTTCAAATTCCTTCATAAATTCAAATAGCAATTTATGGTTTTTTCTTCATATTTTTCCATAAACTGATTTTTCATAGTTCCTCGCAAGGCATTTTTCCGTTACGCGCGGCTGTACACGTGCCGACGAAAACCGCCGACCTTTCTCTCTCTCTCTCTCTCTCTCTCTCTCTCTCTCTCTTCCCATCCCCAAAATCATTACAACCTCGAGGCAATCCTCTCCTCGTGGTTCCCCTTCCTCTCTCGTCTCGCTTTGACGATCTCTCCTCGGGTGTCTCTATATTAAAAAAAAAAGAAAGCACACACAGACATGAGCTCACGTACTCAACGTATATATATACAGCACACGGCAGAGAAAGAGAGCGGCCCAATCGATTTTCGATTACCGGAAAAGTTTCGAGTCGAGAGAGAGAGCGCCGGGGGGTTATACACGCCGAGGATGAGACTCTGTGTGATGCCGTGTGAGACGTCGCGTGCAGACCGATCGGCTCGACACGCGCAGTCGACCGATTGATCTCGGTTTTGGATTGCTGGATTTGTCGCTGTGGACGTGTCTGTGTGTATGTATGTATGTGCATGTGTGGGGAAGGTTCGTATAGAGGATCGATCAGCGTGACCTGACGGATTTGGTTCTTCTAAACGAGAAAGAGAGAGAGAGAGAGAGAGAGAAAGATATTATCTCTGCGATTGCCACGCGCGTATATAGTGGTTTCACGAATTGCGCTAGTCGAAGGAGTAAATGTTTTGACGACTAATGCCGAAAAATTGATGTGACTGCTTTTCGAGGACAACAGTTGTGGATTGCGCTGTCGTGGCGCGTTACGTTGCGCGTATATAGTTGTATATACTGCGTGGCACACATTTTCGGGCTTGCGATTAATTGATTGATAAGCTCAAGTATATATGAATTCTATATGCGCGTCGCAAACGTTGTCCCATGTACTGATCTACATTTTCATTTGACTAAATGTTCGCATTGGCTAGCGATTTCGGCGATGATCGTGGGTGTTAATCAAATCATTTGTGTGCGCGCTTTTTGATTGTTCGTCGTAAAATAGAAATACCTAATGAAAGGTAAAAAGGTAGAGGAATTAAGCTAATAATTTATTCGGTAACTTGGCACTGTACATGATTAGTGTAGATAGATAAACAAAATTTTATTACTGAAACTTTGTTAATAGCTGATGGTTTTAATCGAATTTTCCATTCGTATTTGTTGAAATAAAATCATTTTTCATATAGATTTTATTTTTCGAAGATATATATATATATATATTTTTTTTGCTAAGGAAACATTGATATTTACTTTATAAATATTTAAAAACTATTTGATTCAAACCAGGTACCGAGAATTTTGGTAGAACTTTTATTTATTCATCATGTACAAATAAAGGTAGGAAAATGCTGAAGCTTTTTATTCATTTGGGTAATAAACAAGATTTATTTTTAGTTACGTTGTTAGTTCAGCTTTGCTATGCACAGAGTAATATATTTATAAAATAAATTAACTACGCCAACCAAAAAAAAAAAAAAATTCTTTTACATTAGAAATTTAACTTTTGCAATAATTATTCTACGTGATCTATTATTTTTACGCTGTCGTATAGTTACAGAATAAAATATCATTACATTTAGAAAGTTTATTTAACATTAACTTCAGTCTAACCCAAATGCCCTTCAGCGCTCCCAACGGCTCACTCCAAAAAGCAAACTCAAAAATTGAAACGAAACAGCGGGCCGCGCAATCGATCGGTCGAACATCTCCGTCGGGGGCAAAGTAAACACTCGCCCATATACGATGAAATTCTCTCGTCTCTCCCATTGCAATAACGTTACACATATCCCTCTGGCTCTCTTTCTCGCGGAAAATTGTGAAACACGCTTTTCCTTATACGTCGCCTTTGTTTCGCGCACGCTTCGTAATGCGCGGTACTTACATGCTAGCTGATCGCCAAGTATCGTACACCCGCGTCGACGATTTCGTCGGAGTTCTATACATATATATATATACACACACGAGACAATAACCCTCTACACGTATATACACTTGTTCGTACGCGTCCCAGAGGACTATAATAACGGCGTTAAAAAATAATCGTTGAAAGTTTTGGAGGGGTTAGAGGGGAGGGGGTGTGATGTAATTGCCGATAATGCGCGTGTAGGATATGGTTTGCATGTATTTGGACTAACAGTAGCGTCGCATATCGATCAACCGTGGAATTAGGTCCGCGCGCCTGGAATGTCGAATGGAAAGTGCGAGAGAAGGATGATCCGAAATTGGCTGTATGATTGTAGGGACGATCGGTGATTTCGTGGCTTCCGCGCGCGCTCCGGTTATTATTGAGGGTTGTTAGCGTACGGGTTCATTTTAAACGTGATTTTAAACGTGAAAGCTTCGTTATATATATTATATTGTCAATGGAAATTCGAACTTATCAATTGTTATTAAAATGTATTTATATTTTAATAACGATGATATTACACGTGTATCGTCCTAATATTATCTAAGTAATCAAAGATAATCAGACTAAGAAATATAGTACGTTCGACACTATTGTGATGAAATCAGCTCGTTTTGTTCGTATTCAAAATGCACAAAGTCTTTCTTTCCTTACAACATTTTCAAATTTTCGGCTCAGTAAAATTTATGTTTTGCGATTGTTGGACTTAAACGTTATCTATTTTTTCAAATAAATTTATTGATTCCATGTTATCGATAAATTAATCTTTGTTAATACATAATATAGCTTTTTGTTTTAAAATTACAACAGTTGTAAAATTAAATCATTTAGTTAAACTGAAAATTATCTGTAAACATGCAATTTTTCATAAACTCCAATATTCTCTAGAATATTCTTTAAAAAATAAAATAACCTGAAAATTATCTGTAAACATCAAATTTTTCATAAACTACAACATTCTCTAGAATATTTTTTAAAAAATAAAATAGCCTTCTACTATAGTATACTTAGACTCCCCAATAAAAATTATATGAAAAATATTGGTATATATTTCTTGAATATCTATAAAATTTTACAAAATAATCAGATATGAAAAATTTGTGATGTCTATTATATTATTATTCTCTAAAGTTGAATCAATAAAAAACCACTAAAAATTAGTGAAAATTGCTCCACCGAAAAATTAGTTTGACTATTATTTAATAATATTTACAAATAAGTATGAACATGTAATTTTACTTTATTTTCCACAAAGTAATAACATTTACCTCCAATATATTACAAAACATTTACGTTGTCATTCTGTTTAAAATTGTTATTCTCTTTCGTGTAAATATTATTCGACGGATATTAAACTATTTATTAACATGCATTTTGTAATATAATTATATAGTAAACAATTTTTTACTTCACTTCTACGATAGAGTTCTGGCTTTATTGTATTTTTCAAATAACACGTTTAGGTACCATTATGATTATCGGCATCGCATTCATAAGTATATATGCGTTGCAAGTAAGCCATTCTTCTGCTCGATTAGTTTGAAAGTATTCACGGTCGCATTTAAAATAGTAATTACAGCATGTATCGAGCGAGTTCGTATTATCTTTGCATTATGCTGATTATCGAGCGGAAGGATAACCTATGTGTATAATTACAGTTTGGATGTAATTTAATTAAACGAAGCACGCCGTGTTTGTTTAACATTGTTCGAGAGTCATAACAAGTAATTAATATCAAAGTCGTGTCGAATTCAAATGTATATGCAGTACTTGAATCAATATTACGTCTTTAAGCCTTTTAACGATTTAAAATATATTTTATTTCATATATATATA
>JAWWEQ010020555.1:0-30070 GCA_035583055.1 Torymus tubicola
ACTATTTTTTTTATATTATTATTTTATTAATTCTCTTCGCTCTTTGCTATTTTACAATTACAATATTTACACATACAGGTAACTTCTTTAAAGAAACTTTAAAAAGTGTGCAGGTATAATATAAATTTTAACAAGTTAAATTATGAAAAGTACTAGTAATATAATATAATAATTTATACTAATATGTAATTTTTACATTCTTATATATAGTAATAATCATCGATTGTTGCAATATTTACTTTATTATTATAGCAAGTACAAAGCATGACAAAGGCTATGTGCATTTTACTTTCAAGATTATCTTTATTAAATCATTAAAGTAAATCATAAGTTGCATACGTCGTATGTACTGAATACTACAAAATTACGATTGATGGATGGTTTATTCTATAAAAGCTTGAAAGCTTTTGATTTCAAAGTGAAAACACTTGGTGGGGACGATTGCACCGACATGTATTATATACATATATGTATACGTAGAGGTGTGTATTACATTATCTTATAATACGATGAAAATAAACCTGCTATACGCCATTTATGATCCGCATTCATGTTAGCTATACAAAAACTTATTGCGAAGCCTGTAAAGTAATTTCTGACAAGGTAAAAAAAAATCAACAGAAATCATTGCAGAGCCAAAGAAGACCGTAAAATGCGTTTCACAAGACTGCTTCGTCAGGCCGTTGAAAGGATTGTATCTTTCAGGATCCGGCCCGATCGAGGTTCAATGCGTTCATCGTCATGTGTGAGTGTATGTTATGTAAAATCGACACTAATTAGGATTATTCATATAAAATTCAAACTTTCAATATCTCGTTGCGTGAATATATAATGAAGGTAAAAGTCGGATGATGATCAGATAGTAAAAGTTATTGTGTGTTATATCATCATCATCTCTTTCAATACACGTCAGTTGTTTTTTTATTTCGAACAATGAACTTTTTTAATTTAGGGATAAATTACAGGTATGATGGAATGACAGCCTCTGCTGCAGGTATCCTTAAAATTTCAAATTATCTTTTTCATTTGTCATTTTAAAAATGTGGCATCGGAAATATACAACTATTAAAACATTCAAATAGTATTTCGCATTCTATAAAGTTTATAAAATTTAAAGCAACCTGTAAATCATAAATTCACATTTGCATTGTATCTATATTGTTTTATGCCACAATAAAATCATAAACATTATTTTAGAATACTGTTTACAAATTTATTGTGTACAGAAATGTTTTTTGTAAATATGCACATCAATATTAAGTAGTAAAATTCAATAATTTTTTTCTCATAATAGAAACTAATTGAATTTATAAAAATAGAGTCGAATAATAAACAAGCATAGATGGAATATGAAGCTTCATACTAAGAAGTTTTATAAATTTAATTAGCACTTGCATTATACACTTTTTTCAATATTTAATATAAAAACGTGGTAACGCGATAAATACCCAAATCAGGCCACTTCAGCTCACTTGCCAATAGTAGGTAGAGCGCTGAGGAAACACCTCAACGAAGCGAACCGCCGCGGCAATCAAACAATCGAACAACTCTCGCGCGCGTTAATTAAATCCCCGAAAAGGCGCGACCGCTCGACATCATCCTCTGTTCCCCCCTTTCTCGTTTCCCCATATACTCCAGACAGTCCTGAAAAAGAAAGAGTCGCACTCTGATTGCTCGTTTCAATAGACGCGTCGCGAATCCCTTCAATTTTGCCTCTACTCCCCTCTACTCGCGCCCTTTCAATTACACGTCGAGCCTCAGACGTCGCCACCGGCAGTGTAAATTTCAAAGAGCCGTCGCGACGTTGACGGACACGAGGCCACGCGCGGATCAATCGGAAGTCCGGGAGATTCCACGTAATGGACAATCGATGACGCGAAGGGACGGAGGGATACCAAGAGTCGTGGAAACTCGAAAGGATCAAAGGAGGAGGAGGAGGAGGTGGATCACGATGGAGGGAGGATTAGCCACTGTGCGTGTGACTCGCGAAAGCGCGAATGTACTCGAGTGTGTATTTGGATAAGACCGCGACGCGTATATACACGCTTCGGTGCGCTGTGGTAAAGGCGATGTCGGGGGTGAATGATTTTCACGAATGGTGAATTCGATTGTACGGGAGAATATTTACTAGAAAAATCGTCGGATTTTTGGTCGGAGTTGAATTTCTATGTTTGTAAGTAGTGGACCGAAATAAAAAAAAATTACACAAATGTGATGGGAAAACAAAGAATTTGAGTAATGTATATTTTTAAGGATTTTAATTACTACTAGAAACAAGAATTTATACAACTTACTATAATTAAAAATTCACCAGATATTGTAGGTCAAGGAAGATAATGGGCAATTACTAGTGCATGAACGTTCGCCGCTATGTAATAGTTTTAACAATGCGGTTTTACAATTACACAATTTTTAATTAATAGACACTAGTCTTTTCATCGTTTGATTCTTGTAATATCCAGCCTTAAGCTCTTATAATGACCGATGGGTGGTATTTTTACCTTATTACTATGATTATAATTGATCTAATTCAGTGTTTATTACTATAGCACCCGCGTAAAAAAAATATGATCTTAACAAGATCTTTTTCATATCCATCTCGATTATGGTCGACGAAATCATTTTAAGCGCCTCTGGATAACAAAAGTGGAGAAATTATTCAAATCATCTGCGAGTGAAAAAACTTCAAAGTCAATGCACAATTCTATATATAGAACGTGAACTAGTTGAATATTCATTGTTTTCGAAGTGTTGCTATATACACTCCGACATCGATGTTGTCAAAGAAACATCGATGTGATTAGATTTCAAAATTTTTTCGCTCACAAATGATTTGAATAATTTTTCTACTTTTGTTATCCAGAAGCACTTAAAATGTTTTCGTTGACGTCGTGGATCGAAACTATATCAGATAAGTTATCATTTACATTAAAATATTGCTATTGATATATTACAACGAGCAGTGAATCATGCGTAACTCAGCCATGTAATTATGAAGAAATAGAGTCAAAAATTTCGTTAATTTCTGTAAAACAAATATAAAATAATGCTTTATAAGAATTATTTCATGTATAATTTAAGTGATGTAGATTTAAACTTTATTGTATGTAATTTTTTTGATGCAAATAAATACTTTTTACCTTCATATAAACTTCATATCAAATTCTCATGAACTTTTTTAATATTTTTTACGCGGGCTTGATCTCGTTATGCCTGTCTTTTCGAGATCTTAAAATGATCTTTTTCTTTTAGTTTTTCAATATAAAATACACGTCTTAAAAATGTAACAAAAACGTATGAAAAAATCTCAAATTAAAGATCTATAAAATGTCTTAAAAAGATCAAAAGTTTGAGATAAGACAAATTTTAAACATCTCGAAATGATATCAAAATAATATAAGATATTGTATTTTTATATAGGTCTGTTGTTATTAACTTCTCAAAGATAAAAAACACCGTAATGTGCTACTCTTGATCTTTCGAATCTTATTAAAATGTCTTTAACAAAACACTGAAAAAACAACTCGGTTTCACTCTTCGTCACAAATAATACATTACACAATGATCGACATATGATTCGATGTAGGTATGTGAAACTACAAACAATGCTGTAAAGCTTTGCATAACACTCTAAGATCAAGAGTGCGAATGGACTACCCATTGGCGAGCATACTAATCACATTCTGACGCGTCGTGCTCCAGCACACGCACTTCGTCCATAGGCTCTCTATATATATACATTTGCGACGATCACTACGAACCGATTACAAGGCATTTGCGCTTTGCGCGACACGCAATCAGAAGGAGACACGGCCCGGTGGACATGATCGTATGCACGCGCGCGTGCTCTTATGTGCACTCGCGCTACCTTCGTTCGACAAGCTATCCATGATGATTATCCAATAGCGACGTGCTACGACGACGACGATGCGGCAGGACCAAAGAGAAGGAGGAGGAGGAAGAGAGAGAGAGAGAGTGATAATTCCATTCGGAGCTTCGTCTGACTATGATTGGAATAATAGCGAGGCGTTTGATGACGATGCTGTCAAAGGAGAACTACAGCCAACTGTTATACGCTTTTGGCAAGATTGTAGTGGGGCGATAAGCTTGTGAAGTAAAAGGAGCTTTACATGAAAGTATTTGTGTACGATATTTTTGATGTTACGTGATATTGATGCGATGTGGTTATATGAGAGTATCGAGAAATTTCATATAGGTCTGAACTTGCAATGTTAGAGTGTAGCTTTCTGGTCGTGTCGAAGATCTTCGTCATATATAGGTGTATTTCATTTTGATTCTGAAATTTTAGCTTTACTTGACAGTATTAAGTTGAAGAATAAAATTTGTGATTAATCGTATAAGATGGTAAAAAGAAATTAAACAAAAACAAAATAATATATAAGTTTTTACTCTTATTATCAGATTATCAACAAAAACGCTACATTTTTATAATACAATTTTCTAAAAAACAAATGAAGGTAGTCTCCTAAAATTTCAATCAAATATAATTTTAATTAAGTGTAATAAGTTATTCAAATTATGAGTTGGTTATTCAAATATTGTTTGAAGAATTAATTAATGAAGTATATAAAAACATTTCCCTTTACAGTAGTTACTTGTTTTAGAAAGAGTTTTTAGTGTACGAATTATTTTTATTAATATTTTTATTTATTTTTTTAATTTAACGATTATTTTGAAGATACGTTAATTATTCGATTTTGTTCTGTATAATAAAATTAACAAACGGTCTCTTTTCTAAGTGGTTTACTTATACATATCGGCGATTGATTGCATGTAATAAGTATTAAGTCTAAATAGGACGAAAATAGTATGTAGTTAATGAAACATTTGTGATCTAAATATGAGCAAAGCTTAGATTCTTCACTGAAAGTCCTCCTTAAATTTTTATCTCATTATAGTTTTTTAATTTTATACGTTTGTATGTTAATATATAATTTAAAAGGTTTATTAATAAAATATGAAGCCAGAAAACTAAAAACTACTACAGTACATTCTCAAAACTTGCTGGACGTATACAACTTAACTATTTTTAACATAATTCGCGCAATTGCAACACAATTCGCAAATATATCGCTCGAGCGATATAAAGAAATGACGCATTATGCGATCTGAACTATATAGTAGTTAAGTTCTTTCATCTACATTCATATTTCTAAGCGTGTAGGCACGCTTTTGGCCTAGGAAGTAGTTTCTAAGTCGGTACCTTTTGGCCTTTTAAACTTTGGACTCGCTTCCTCTTTTTCTCGATCCGTTAATTTTTTATCACGTCGAGGCTGTTGTTGCGCAGGATGTGGGTCTACTGAATTGGTTATATTTTTAGTATTATTTTTTTCTATGGCCATATAACTTTAAGATTATTAAAAGAAACTATATTATTCTCAGTTCTTCGCTCATAGTTCAGCAGTTGCTAATCTGATTTATTCTTATCTATTTAACTTATCTATTAACATTATAGATAAAAGTAACAGTTCTCAAATGACGTGCGTACAGAGTGAGCTACGGAAGATGTATCCAGCGACATTTGAAAAGTGGACATAAAATTTCAGTTTTTATTAACAAACATCTTCCGCGCTGAGTGATACAAAGTGATATCTTACTAAACCAAACAATTTTTGTTATTGAATAAAAATAATGGAAGTCAAAAGTATTCCACAGGAAAGAAATAGGTAAAGAAAAATCATATAATTTATTTTTACATTTATTATTGGTGTATTTTTATCATGAGGCATCCTTGGTAGAAATCGATTCCATTATTTACCTAATAAATAGTTTCTCCAATAATTACTAAAACCTAGACATTTTTCTTGGCCACTTCTATCCATCAATGAAACGATTTTTTCGTTCATATTCTCCATTTAATAGGCGGAATAATAGATTCAGTTTTTTTACAAATTTACATTCGCTTATTTATGAGTATTTAAAAGATATTAAAGATGGCCAGCTTTTTTACTTAGGAAATGGCTGATAAGAGGCTTACGATGTTATCGTTGAGGAAGAGTGAGAGAGACAGAATCAAACGGAAAAATCATTGTTTTCGTTTGTATTGCCTGAAGCAGTATTATAAACGAATTAAACACCAGTAATTTGTATTTACATTTTAGTCGACTACCTTTTTTTAATGTTTGTTTTTAAATATATGATCTAATGGCAGAGAAAATTTAGTAGAAGTATTTTCAGGTTATGTTATTTTCATTAAATAGAGAATATGACCGAAAAAATCGTTTCATCTCTACCTAGAAATAAGTTATTTTTACTGGCTATTTATTATTTTCCTGCCCATTTCCGATAGAGAAATGTCGACCAGCGATGCGTGGAGTACGATTATAAGTAACTGATGAGTTCTCATAGAATTTCCAGCAACTCATTTACTTAAAGTTTTTATTTATATAATGAAGCTTTTAATCCTAATAAAGCAATGGTTATTTTATTTTGTAATGCTTTTAGTTATAGAAAACCTATATTCGATTAATCATACACTAACCAAGAGAGCGTACTATCTGCGAGTTAGAGATTTTGCTCAAACTTTAGGATAGATTTTTGGATGTGAAAATATCCAAATGGGATGGGGAAGCTGTAATATTAAATTCTAACGTTCGAAAAAACGTTCTATAGTTTTACTTTTATTTTGTAAACGATATTGAAGACTTTCGAAAGTTAAATAATTATCGTTTTGGGAAGATGTTTTTTTCAAACGATATCTAAAAATGTTCGGACCGTAACTTTTTTTCGAGCGTTAAAATTTAATATTGTCGCTTTCGTCGTAGTTTTACATCTAAAAACCTATCCAAAAGTCGTAGTAAAATCTCTAAGCCTTAGATATTACACTCTTCTATAAGTCACACATCTAATCTATACATGCTTACAAATTAAAAAAATATTGCTTTGTTATATAAAGTACATAAATAAGTTAGACTCTTTGAAAATATTTGTATGTAAAGCATAAAAAATAATATTTTCGTACAAATAATAAATAAAAAAGATATTTGTTTGTAATCCGGTTATTTAGAGTTATTTATTTATTTAAATTATTACGTACACATAATTACTATGAGCTTATACATTTATATTTAAGTTATGAATGACGTTCTTTTTCTATATTTACAACAAAGTAAATGACAATGAATGTATAAAATTTCGTTTTTATTTAAATTTAGTAAGTTTTGAAATGTTTTAAGAGTGTTCCTAATAATTGTGACATAATTTATATAATGTAATAATATCATATACTGTAATTCGTCATATGTACACACAATTAATTATAAATATTTGTGTTGCTCTCTTCACAGTAGTAATCGATGTAATCAAACTGGTAACAGCCCTACAAGAATAAAAATTATTGCTTCACAATGGTTCGTTGTTTTAGCAGTTAACTGTTTGGCATTTAATTTTGGATTATTTAACACGTTTTTTCAAATGGTGGCGATCCAGTCTCAGGATTTTGATATGTTGTCAAGTTGTACGTATGTTTTTTTTATTATGTATTTCGTAAACTTTGATGAAAAAAGTTTAAAATTACTTTTTTAAATTCATATCGACTTTAATGCAAAATAAGAATAGTAAAAGTATATATTAATTTTGTTGTTATATCACCTAACGAAGTTTTGTAATGTTCTTAGAATTATTATTGTCTAACTATTAAGGAAACGATTAACTGCGAAATAAACTAAAAATGATTCATAAATTTAAGTTTTTATCAATTTATTTTTATATGCTTAATCAAATAAAAAGTTTATAAGAATAAAACTATTTTGTATATAACAAAATTTATTATATCTGTACTAAAAATCTATTATAATTTATCATAATTATATACTAATATGAAATAATAGGTTATAATATGAATTAAAATTTTAATAATGTTTTTTATGTTTTTGTAATTATTTTTCAGTGACTTTAAACTTATTTATGCCCTGCCTTGGTATAGTTGTGTTTACTTGCATGGCACACTTTTTTGGTAGTCGTCTAACATTATTAATAGGATCAGTTTTAATCGCTATATCATGGTTGCTATTTTATTTTGCGAGACAGTTTTCGACAGTACTTGCAGGATTTTATATATATCATACAACCAAAGTTGTGGTATTTACTACTGGTATAACATACATAGCAGAAGTCACTGAACCAAAGTTGAGGAGTATTTCTATAGTTACAACCATTATGTTACCTTATCTTGGAACATATGTCTTTAATTCGACGAAAAATCTATCGCAACACATCATTATACTTTATTTGATCTTCCCTGTCTTAGGATTAATAGGATTTTTCATTGCCCCTGAAAGCCCTCATTGGCTAGCAAGTAAGAAACCCTCTTCATATTGTTTTAATAAAAATAATAATAGTTTCTATTTTCATTAATAATCACGTTTATTTACAAAACAATATAATTCTTGTCTTTTATTTTAGGTAAATATAAATTTGAGAAGGCAGAAGCTTCACTTGCTTGGATAAGGGGTTGGACTACGCCAGCTAATGTGAAATCCGAATTTTCATCATTAAAACAAAACCAAGAAATGCCCTTTTCCGTCTCAGCATTTAAAAAAGCATCACTTGTAATTTGTCCCATGTATATTATTTACATGTTAACTGGAACTGCATTCACTACGTTTTTCTTTTTTTTTCTAGTAGATATGAATCATTTATCAAAGTTGGAATTCGATAATTTAGAAATAGCTATAAATGTTATTTACGTCGTCGGTCCAATATCTTTCATGCCTCTCGTTTACTTCTTTGGCAAGAGAAAATTAGCATCTGTTTCTCTAATAGTATCCGCACTTTCATTATTAATAATAGTAGTAAGTGCATTTTTGTCGAAAGGTCAAAAGGATATACCTTCAAAATTGTATGGATGGACTCCTACTATTTTTGTGTTTATAATACATTGCGTACACGAAATGGCTATTTCACCAATCGTCTACATTTTGAATACTGAACTATTTCCAAGTAGTTATCGTCATTTTGGTGTCGGAATCGGGAGATTATTAGTACTGATCTTACGAATTACATTTAACGCGGAATTTATGGATATAGTTAATGCTATTAGTTCAAAAACCATATGCATTATCTTCACAATAGTATGTAGTCTTGCATTTGGAATGTTTTATTATACTATTCCGGAGACTGAAGGGAGAACATTAACGGACATCGAGAAACATTATAAAGGTGTTCAAAAGTTAAATGATAGAACGAGACAAAATAACGACGTTGAACAAGACAATTCTTGTACAATCTAATAAAGTACTACATTTGTAATTATTTTGACAAATGGAAAACAAAAATTTATTAATTAAACTTTATTTATGTGACGATAATAATTTTCACTTGATTTATTTTTATTTTGCTGTAGTACATCTTTATTTAATGTATAATATTTTATACAATATATAATACAATGTATAATATATTACATATGTTTTAAATATTTAAATATATTATTTAGATCTAGGTACAGAATCTAATTTTAAATTATAATATTTAAGTCAATCAGAACGTAATTGTTAAAATTCGAGAAGACATTGGTATATTCATAACTAACATCGGTTCATTAATTTTTAAGAATATGCAGACCCAGAAAAAGTATCTTGTACTGGAACCGGCACTACTCCAATCCTACGAATGTTGCAGTTCTAAACATGCTCTTGAAGTTTAAAATAGGAGTTAAAAGGTTTATATTTACGAGAAGTAAAAAAAAAACTAAGTTTTTTCAGTAATAGTGGATATCAGTTTAAAATATATTGGTAAAACCCGCAGCAGCAAATGATTTAGTTTTAGTTAAATTTGAATTGGAGATTGGCGAAAATGTACTAGTTACAGATTGGTTGAAGTAGTTTGCGTCCCATAATGTACAAGGGGTAGTGGGTTATTTGATCAAAGGAAGCCAAAGGAGCGAAAACACTCTTTTAAATATTGCAAAATATTTATTTTTCGACGTTTCACCAACGGATATGTTGGTTCTCTTTAAAAATAATTCAATATGTAACCAGTGGTAACTCCGTTGAAATTCCTTGCCTACACGGAGCGCTTATTATAGCTACGGTAGTATAAAGTTACTGCACGCTAATACAGCATTGTTTGTTGATACTAATAGTGTATGAATTTTAGCACGCGCAGTATGATACTCCTCGCTGCTACATGAGCAAACAATATGTGCGCGGAGAGTAGCGCCATCGTACTAGTGTAGCTTAGAAGCTGTCATGCGTCTATAGCAAAAGTATCATACCACGGTGGTATGGTATGAGATTCTTGCAATCGAAGATTTGCGTTTCGTTCACGTTTTAAACCCACGGACGGATCGACTAAAACCGTTGTACGAATTCCATGCTCTCGTGGTATGGACTCACTACGTTCGGTGCATAGAAGTATCTCCTGCACTACTAGCATGAATTTCATACTTTCACAGTCTTCGTGTTATAACACCGTAGTACTAATACTAACTTGTACAGCTCTTAAAGTTTGAATTTGTGTTACATTTACATGGACTTCGTGCTACTGAAGTAAAACAAAAATGTATCCTTCCATAGCGCGAGCTTCCATACCATCATAGCTAAATTGAGATCTTCGTGTAAAGAGGCCAAAAGTCTTTTTACTCCTTTGGTTTACTTTGATCAAATAACTCATAACCCTTTGTGCACTAGTTAGAGGTTTCCCTATGAAGTTTAAGTTAATCATTGAATTTATTTAGTTCAATTCATACTTAATTGTTGATAGCTTTCATTTTCGAATTTTTTTAATAAAAGTTATCCTATTGTCCAGTAGGTAAATTAGGGTACTTTAAAATTTGATCCTTTTAATTTGAAAATTCGAAAGACGTACAGTCTGCATTAGAGTATGTTAAATTAAATAAATTCGCTTCGCCTAAATTAAATGGAAATCGGATAAACTTTTTTTTCTAGTTTAACTTCTATGTTTACAAATTTGTACAAGATTGATTAAAAAACTTTTCAAGATTTATGATGTTAAAGATTAAACCAATAAATAGGTTTAATAATGATGATTGTC
Organism: Torymus tubicola; assembly: GCA_035583055.1. NCBI lineage: Eukaryota > Metazoa > Arthropoda > Insecta > Hymenoptera > Torymidae > Torymus > Torymus tubicola. The sequence goes on from JAWWEQ010020555.1 coordinate 11,017, forward strand.
ACTCAGTTAGTTATTTAATATTACAATATTAATTGTTATGATTGTCCCATTGCCTTATCGATAACTCTACGCACTCACAGTCACAGAGTACTGTCGAAAGCTAATTTCTGTTATTATTACACAATTAATATAGAACGTTTTGGAATCTTCTTCCAGCTTCTATCACTAAGAGTTTTTTTTACATATATCTATGTATATAACCAATGCTCTGTGAGCATATATATATTTCGCATACAATTAAGCTCTCACCGTGTAAATACTCGCCATTTAAAAGGTTAAAGTCAGTTGTGCGTCTCTTAAAGGGACGGTAAGACAGAATATGGCAGATAGAATAATAAAGAGAAAAGGGGATTCAAGGAGAGACAGAAAGAAAAGGAGAAAGGTCCTACGATTTCTTTATGAGCGCGCAGCTGCGCGAGAGCTTCTTCTTCAACGAAGGAGGAAGTCTCCTGGGATATCGTCGAGGAGGATGGATATTCCTCCCACGCCTCGGCAATTCTGCGGAATTTATTAAACGTCGGGCATTAAGGATATCGTATCAGTGCGCCTATACGCCGACCGTTGCCGTCGCGTGCTGTCGGTGGCGCACGCGCCTCGGAGTGAATTTCCCTACGGCCGACCAATCGCGGAATTCCTGGTCGAGCTTTTACCCATATAGAAGCCGTTTGCAGATGATAGCGGTGACGTATTAACGGCATTATTCGTCTAGACTTGCTTCACTTCTGACTTTTTCTTTTCTTTTCACATGGCAATGTAATGGATGTGGATTCTTGCGGGATTGCGCTATTTATATTAGCTGATATATAGATGATATATAAATTGTCGAAAATTTGATTGATGAAGGTCAATTGATGAATGTATTTTTCATTATTTCAATAAATTTTTATTAAATAAGATGTTAATTATCTAGAATTATTTTAAGTAATAGCGTAACAGTACTTTAGGCTATGCAGCTCTGTTAAATAGCATGAAAATGTATACATTTGCTGCATTTTCATTAACTTTTTAACTAATTTTTATTTGAAACTTTCTATTTTCCTTAGAATGTAAGATAAAACTCCGAAAACAAAATATATGTTTTCGTGTTGTCTTGTCTAAATAATAAAAATTCCAATAAAACGATTACCTAACTACCAGGGACATTTATAAAATCCGGATTATTATTACATATGCAAGTATTTTTCTAATATTGTTATAACTAATCTTATGATCAACTATCATAAAACTTCAATATAGTGAATAAATTTATATTATATGAAAGTATCGACTAGATATAATAATTTCCATTTAGTCATTATGTTCATGCTATTCTGTTTTATTAATTATTTTGGTACGCCCAAAATATAGCATAAATTAGTCATTGCAATTATAAAAATCTCTATAATGCATATGTTTACAAGCGTACGCAGATATCATCATAATTTATTTTTCTGATTTTTGCGTTATATTACACTCGGATTTGATAGATATACTAAAGATAGTTACATCTCATGACACAGACCTTGTAAAAAATAATTTTCATTTTACTTACATAAGATCTGATAATATGAAAAAATTCAAAATATTGTATAATTATTTCTTTAACACCTATAATTTCTAAAATTATCAGACGTTTTATAATTAAGATAAAAATTATTTTGTAAAGAATCTAAATCTTATATATATATATATATATATATATCAACTGAAGTCGATACACAATCAACAATACGAGTTCACGCGTCCATATTAAAGAACTCCGGTCATTATCACGGGTCGTGCCCTCGTCCAATACAAACACACACACACGCACTCCCATCGAAAATCAACCTTTGTCGACAACAGCCTTCCATTCATTTCATCGGCTTTTATCTGACCCGTGAGAATGATAACGCGTTGTCCCGACCGTATATAAATATGTGCTCGCACACCTTTTCACCTCTCGCTTTATACCTTTTTACCGCTTTGACTCTCGACATTCCTCCCCTTTTTTCTGGCTCCGAGGAATCAAGAGATCGTCCAACAGGGAGGAAGAGTAAGCGAGTCGCGTGGGTTTTACTTTTATCTTTTTACAGTACGGACGACGGAGGAAATGTACACCTCGCAGTTTACATTCGTCATAAGCCGAGCTCTGCACGCTTATATGTACCGAGTCGTTGTATGCTGCGGAGCGCGTAACGCGAGCTCTCGATCATTAAACCCATTAGGAGTACACGGGAGAGGTCCACGTTATATTGACTAATGGAGATCGTTTTCTCGACGTGCCCTGGCTATTTTTCTCGGTTTATGAAGGCATTCGGATATTGAATTATCATATTATGTCTCTTACATTCATTTGTAAAGCTTTATTCGGACGTGCCGTTGTTTTGAATTTTTAGCAAATTAATGGTTTCTTATACAATTTGATACTACAAAAAGTGTTAAAAATAATATGTTATTTTAAAAGTCTGTTTTTATAAGATATTTCAGAACTTATACGATGAATATAACGTATAATATATGTAACATTATGTTATTTATGTATCAATCTAAATAAAGTGTACAAAGATTGTCGGTTTCGAAAAATCTATAATTTACTGTATGGATAGATTTTTAATAATAAAAAAGTGTCTCAATTTAGTTTCGTGACAAAAGTTCCTTTCTAACTTTGTGCTCGATGACAAGCAGCTGTCATCGCATTAATAAATATTTATGAAAATAAAATTTGATGTTTAATTTAGTGATATTTTAAAGATAGATTTTACTACAACAGCAAATATCTAATATATTTTTCAATAAAAATACCATGTCGCGCTGCAACAACCACAAAATATAGTTAAGTTGGTAATTATTATTGACAAGCAATACTTTTCACTATACATCTTAGGAAATGATGTTATCCAACGTATATATGCAATTAAAGGATCAGTTCGATTTCAAGTCAATGTTTTTGTTGTCCCAGCGTGTGTAATCAAAACGATGATATTCGGATTACATTATCCTTTATATTTCCATTCGTCTCAATCTTCTCAACCACGGCTCTCTTTTGTCGTTTTTCTCATTTTATTCCACGCTCACTTATGGTATAGTTGCTTCATTCATTTCAAAGGTTAAGTTCTCGAGCGAGCGCAAGTTAACTGAGCCGGCGAGTTGGTCGCGAGGGCGGTGAAAATAAAAAGCACCGAACAATACCTGCTTCCCCTTGACAGACGTCCGGACAAAGTGAGCGTTGAGCCGACTATACGCGTACGTGTGTATATATATATATATATATATAGGTATGACTAGGTGTATAATACAGGTATCTATATTATACACTATATATAGTATATATATGTATATGTGTATGACTTCGAGGGAGGCGAGCGCGTTGTGCGCGTCGAATGATTGATGAAGACACTCGATGCAGCTCTCAGCTGGAGGGAGAGCTCGGGCGACGAGAAATTCTTCAACTCGTCTGGGACGTTTATTTTTATCTTTGTCTACCTGCGCGCGTGTTTCGTCGCGCCAAATTTCGCTCTCGTCAATCAAAATCCTGGGACTATTAATTATCGCACAGGACTCATTCCCCGTGTGCATCGGGTTTAAAGGCTCTTATGTAAATTTAATGGACAGTCTGTTTGAATCTACCATATCTCTTTAGTCTTTATAGACTACTATACTCTCTCATTTTCTTTTTTTTTATAATGATGGTATTAATAGACAAAGCTATATATGTGATATTCGTTCGTGAAAGATATCGTGCGTATGAAAAATGTGCAATACGTTCCAATGTTATCTAATCTCTTAAAGATTAGATTTATTTATTACTTAAAAAAGAGGTAAGCATACAATGAAATTGAAGGATAATATATATTTCCCTATAAGAAATAATTATATAAGTCGATTTAGAGTTTGCTCTTTGAATGAGACCACTGTATTCCAATACATATTTATATTCTCCATAATTTTCTTTTGCTATATTTTATATATAATTTTAAAATTTACGTAATGTTTCAAGAATAATTCAAATAGATTTTTTCTCTCCATTTCCGAATTTTAGAAAATTGTTTACATCTATTATTCTTTTTAGATTTTCACGATCGTATCTAAGCAACCAAGTTATGAGCACTTAAGATTATACAGGTAGCGCAACATTCTGTCATCCAAACTGTCACCTCTATGACAAACTCTTAAAACACTCGCGCGTCCACGACAGCAGTTTACCGATTTCAACAGGCAATCCATCACGTACATATATATACATTGCCCATACCAGTAGCGCATGCGGCTCCTTTCTCTCATTCTTATAGTCCAACTGTATAATTCAAGCCGGCCGATCGTACACTCCGCGGCTACCTAATTGATTGAGACAACTTATGCACTGCGATGCGCGCGCACAAGTCGATCTCGCGGACTGATTTACCCCATTCCAAGCCGAGAGATCGCATAATGACTTTTAAATTACGCGTAGTCGATTTTTTTTTATACACACTCCCGCGTTGCATTTTTCACTCGCTGCTCTCCCGTTTATTTGCATGGACAAATCTGATACATATACCATCGCGGAGACTCGCGCAAGCGCTGCAGCTCGCACATTTTAACGAGCGATCGTTAATTAAATTAGGTTTTACGTTTTAATCGCCCTGCGATTTATGCATGCGTCTATATATATATATATATGTGTGTACATATATATTTATAGCGCGACGCCAGGTGTTATCTAAAATTCGTGAATGTAAAAAGGCGACTTATAACCGTGTTTGTGTATATGTATATATATTGTACGTAACGCACCGCTTCATACACTTTTAATTAACGAAATACAATGAAGCATTATCTGATCGGATTCCGCGTGCGCGCCGCGCGTAATCTTAACGGAAAAACTAATCTAAATTACTTTTCTACAGAAATACTAATTGAAATTCCGCTCCCACACGCGGGTGCGCGCGCGCGCTCACGCGGGGGTGGAGTGAGTAACCGAGAGAGAGAGAGAGAGAGAGAGGGACAGGAAGGGAAAACGAGAGACAGAGTCGCCGAACCGCGTCGTCGTCGTCGTCGTCGTGAATTTCGTAGCGTCGGTGGTGGCGGTAGTGCCGCCGGCATTTGGATCTATGAGCGGGTAAGAGGATTAAACGCGAGCGCTGGTACGTTGTTATCGACGTTAAAGGACACGGGTGTGTCGTGAGGAGGGATCGTAAAGTGTTTTGAAGCGTGGAGAATCCGCGCGCGCGCGCGAGCACACGCGGCGTTTCCTTGTCGCGTAAACGCTGATGCATGGCTTTGCATATAGCGCGGTAATGAAGCTTAATTATTGCGTCGGGTTATTTGCTGACTTTATATGGTTTTTGGTAAAATGGTGATTTTGATTTTGGTAATGTTTTAATCTCAAATCGTCCCTTTTACTTTAAGTTTGATGTTGTATGGTCTCTGCAAAAATTAAAAATTAGTTTAGATCTTGTGTCTACGTATATGGAAAAATGTTGAGTGTTAAAATATTTGTTACGTACGATTTAAACTGTTTAAATATACAGACTGCGCAAGCTCGGTTCATTAAGAGATAAAAGAATAACGAACCCTGGGACACACATGTGCGGCTTATATGTATAAAGGGGGTGTATCTACCGCACATGTTGCAAATCAGATAATATTGTATTCGCCTGACATTTATTTATGTACCTAGGCTCGAATGCAAAGGAATGTTCATTACTCATTGTAAACGCATTGTATTACGATTACTACTACGACGTAATTAAGTGGTGCATTCGCGATACGTGCATCAATTAATTTTGGAATGTTGAAGAAGTAAATCTATGTATATACTTTGAACCTTTTTTTAATGAGGTAAAATATCTAACAAATAGTAATATAAAATAAACAATTAATTAATTAATAAAAATTTGGTAAAAAACATTGAGACATTGTCTAATTGTCTTAAGAGTTATCGTATTTGTTGTTCATGCCTTCAGCGCAAAGATAACGTATAGTGTATATATATCTATACCCTTCTGACGGAATCTCAATCGATCTACACAAAATCTTTTCATTTACTGCTGTAGAAACGAAAGGCACAAGAGTTTGCAGAACTATATATGTATATACGATTAACCATGTCCGCACGACACATTATGAATATTCACGGCGATTTTTCAGCGATAAGCAGCGTCGCACCGGCCTTGGGGGGGGGGTGGGGGGCAAAGAGAGTCTTACACGTCGCTGCATTCGCTGCTTTAAGTCACGCACGAGTTTACCTACACGAGAGATTGATTAGAGCAAGTTGTCTCTCTCTCTCTCTCTTTCTCTTTCTCTGTGCTAGCAGTCGAATCGTGAATCCGTCCACCAAGCGTAGAGACAAATGAGTGCCATGTTGCGCGCTCGCCTGTAACCACCATGGCTAACTGCTGCTGGTTGCAAGCGACGACGGCAAAGTCCGAGCGCGTCTAGGTTGGTATGTGGATATTTACACATAACGGTTGTCAGGGATGTGGTTGGTGTATGTATATGCATGCGATTGGGTTGGGTTGAATTTATGACGGGAGGACAAAATTTTACCAGAGGGCGAGTTTGTTTTGGGGAATCGGGGAGTTGCAAGTGTATTGAGCCACAGTGATATTTGTTGTCAAGAGAAAAAATTGATAGTAAAGATAGTTACGTTGTATCTAGTTAGATTGTTAAATATAAGAGTAGAATTTACTTGGTACGCTGTTAATTGTTGTAAAAATGAAAAGATAAAGCTAAAATAGATAAGTCATAAACAACAACGATTGATATAAAGCAATAGTTCTGACAAATGTTAGGTGTGACAATTATTTGTACGTTGATTTTACTGCAATGTGGTTCATTTATTACCAAAATTTAAAAAAATATTTACATATACTATAAATATATATACTTCTTATAGATACTATACAATAAAAATGCAAATGCCTTTACTATTTAATTTACATATTCGCTACTAAATAAAAAGTATAGGCCCGCTTCTCTTACAAAAAAACAACGCTGAAACTCCGTACTGTAAGTATCATTACAGGTGTTAAATTCGCTGAATACAAAAATCCAAGCAGGCGCAATCCGCAATTACGTTCACAACGTAATAACGTGGTGCGCCCGTGTTTGCCCGACGATTGTTAATGGTTGCGCATCGATTTGTGATTTATACCGCGCGCCTGTAATTTCGTATACCCTTCTTCAGCAGCGAAAAGGATGACGAGGTAGATGGGGAATATTTGGGTTTTGTTTTTTGGTACAGGTTTTCGTGGCAAACCGCAAGGGAGCTGCTCATATTCCAATAGAAAATCGTAATGGCATTAAAAAAAAAAAAACAAAAAAAAAATTGAATATGTTACACGAATTGTTGGTACTGCTTATGCAATTATATACATATAATTACTGGAAATGATTAAAAGATTTTTTCAATGAAAGTATTAAACGCACTTTATGAGATAAGATAAAATACGACTGACATCATATAAGGTAACTTAGAGTAATGCGTCCATCTTAAGAGGAAAATTTTCTATGTGTTTTTATAAACATGTTTGGAAAATATTGTAAAAAAGGTGATAAAGTATCATAAATATACTACCAAAAAGAAAATTTAGATACTTCCAAAAGTTAATTAGTTTTGAAGAGTTCAGAAGTGTAAAATGTGCATCTTAGAAGAATTATATGACACCTAATATATATAGTAAAACAATGAATAGTACTAGTCTGAATAACTTTTATTTAAATCATACAAAAAAGAAAGAATAAATCATGGATTGAAAAAATGAATCCTGCTACCATATAATGTTAAGACATTTGCTAGTACCGATTGTTCAAATAAAATATAGACAATGAAAAATCTGCTTTATATTCTTTCAAATGCCGATCCAGCACAAAAGGGAACGAGATAATACTCGATGGGCCGTCGAGCGGCAGTTCAGTGTTATTCAACTTGAATAATTTGCGTTCTGTTTGGTAGGGACAAGAAACCCACATTATTAACTTGCCAGAAATGAGATTGTGGGCTTTGGTTTACGAATCGACGTGTTTATATGTTTTTATACGTACGCATTGATACTTCACGCTGTGCAAGTGATTTTTTTTTTAAATCCATGCGGTTTCCGCTGTGTACCGTTTCTCGCTTGCCCTTATTTTCGAGTGTTTTTTATGGAAGCGGTACTTTCAAAGACTCGGCGAATATACACGAACGTCGGTATGTAAAAAATTCCGTGGGTGTCGTGAAAATGTATATTAGCACTTAAGATGAATTCTTTTATATCATAAATTTTTTTTTAATTTAATTTAGAAAAAAACTTAGTCATTAGTTCTACAGATATATTAGTTAGCTAGATTTTTTAAAAATATGGTTAATTTTTAGCTAAAAATTAGTTGGAAACCCTGGTGATAACACCACGTTTTTCACCATTAAATTTGGCTAAAGACATTCGTAAATAATTTAAATTATTTCAAATGCAGCTCAAATGTACTATTTTCTATATTCAGAAAAATAAGTCATTTAAATTGCATTAGATAACGACCAAATCGCCTCTTGTGCACACAAGAAACAGCATATAGCGCGCCAATAAAAGTGATAAAGCACATATTAAACAATCGTAAAACCTTTCTTGCATCATCGCATAAATTGATTGAGAAGATTCATCGAGCCTCTATACCGTAACCCATCTTTCTGTTTTTCTCTCTCTCTACCTCGTACACGGAGATGCAAAGTGATAGCGTAAAATACACGCGGTGCAACCGGTCGTCCGCTCAAGAAAATCTCCCCCCTCCTCCCCCAATGCGCGTATTAATAACAATATTTTCGAGCACGTCGTTGGCCGCGAAGCACTGCACGCGCGTGCGTCTCCTCTCTTTATTTCGCGAGCGTGTGTGTGTGTGTGTATATATATATATATATACGGATAAATTTACGACGGCTGCGCGCGAGCGGCGCGATTCTTCTCATACGACTTGATCTCGTGTACACGAGGAGGAGGAGGAGGAGGTGGTGGTAGTAGAAGCAGCCGCATTCTTAATGCGATTACGTTGCCGCGCCGACACCTTTCGTATATCTTCCTGCACCCGGTGCGCTTTTAATTGAAAATCACCGCGAGGCTCTTCTTCCCGTCTCGTTTCTTCCCTTCTCCCTTTGCCTCCCTTACCACTCGTTTTGCTTTTATTTTCGAGCTGATTTTAACGCGCATACATATACGAGTCGCTGTCGGACGATTGCGCGAGCGATAATTGCCGGTTGGATGGGATTCTCCTGGCCTACCTGGCTTTTCATTTATTAATTCGTGCCTCGGACGCGTAACTCGCGCGAGCGGTGCGCGTCGCGCGAAATTTAAATTCGACTCGATGTGTATATATGTGCGACGCTGCATGATGGCGTGAGCGCGTCGTCGTTGTCGTTCCGGGGGACTTTTCGAGTTGTGGATATTTTTCTTTTACGCATTGGAATATAAGAGATATGACGTAAGTATACCGATATTTATTGGGGAGAGTGGGACGAGCAATGGTGCAGTGAAAAATGGGGCGTGGAGCGAATTTAATCTGACTTGTTTGATTTACACGGATCAATGTAACTTATGAAATGCAATTTAATTAAAAGAGCTGGTACGATTGGTTATTTTCATTTCGCGTCACAGTTTTAACTGTAAAATTTTAATTAATCGTGTAATTAATGACGATTTTGTTCGTTAATCCATTGACTTTCGTAAGTAATTTATCGTGCTGTTGTTTTAGTAGCGACCAATATCACTAAAACATTTTATTTATGTAAGTTGCGTTATAGGGAAGCCAATCAGGTCAACTAGAGAAAAGATTATTTATGAATTCATGTGTATATAAACTATTAAAATTGTAAAGTTTAAAGATAAAAATAATGAACCGAACTTTTAAAAAATTTAAGTTAGACGCATTAAAGTTAAGGAAATGTGAATACATTTGTAACAATTGTATCATTTAAAATATATAACAATAATATTGTAAAGATACAAAAATGTACAGCGAATGCATTCATTTTAAAACCAATTTAAAATCTACTCAGTACTCCCTATCCAGCATATCTAACGCAGCTTGCAGAGTTATTTTGCAACATCAGTGTCCTTTGTCCAGACTCTCTGCACTTCTTCGGAATTCGTCAAATAAGAAATTCCTCCTCTAGATTATACGCAAAGTCGACTCTGCAGCTCTCGTGTGCGCGCTTCGCGAGTCGTCCAAAGAGAGGGAAGGAAAGAGAGAAAGAGAGAGCGAAATGAACGAGCGGCTTCCTGTACGCTGCTCGCGCTCTTGATGAATTTCCTCGAGTCTTCTCTCTCCCTCTCTCTTTCTCTCTCTCTCTCTCTCTCTCTTTCTCTCTCTCTCTCTCTCTCTCTCTCTTTCTCTATCGGCTGCAGCCGAGCGTTAAGTTGCGAGACGCGTTTAATGCGAGAAAATGAAGGTGAGCTTTCCTTCCCCTCTTTATCTCTCGTCGGAGCGGCCCGAAAGACAGTGAGCAAGGGGGCAGAGAAGGAGGAGGAGGAGGAGGGAGAATAAGGGACGAGCAATTATGGCGTCGTTTCCGGTTCGTCCAATCTTGCACTTGCAGCCGCCGCCGCCGCCGCCGTCGCGCGCGAGGAATTAATCTGCCGGCAAGTCGACTGAAAAGACTACCTACACCCCGTTTCCCTCTTTCTTACTCGTGCGCGCTCTGCGCAATATCTCCGATGGCGTTTCAATTCGACGTTGCAGCAGTAGTAGCAGCAGCAGCAGCGCGCCGGCTGGTTTTCTCACTCTCTGTGCGGGTGTGTATGTGTATATATAGAGAGAGAGGGAGAAAGGCGAGACGCGACTTCTGCTCATTGGCGCTTATCGAAATTTCCGAGTTATTATTTCAACGAGGCGTTTCATTAGATAATCATTATGGACGCCTGCGCGCCCATCGCCCGCGCGCGCGAGTCGATATCGGGTTTCTCGCAGGGGCGCGTATACATCCCCGCTATATACGTCTGACTTTCTACCAGTGATGTTCTTAATTGAAATTCTTTGAAAATTATGTTTAACGCTGCAGAGGGAAATGTAATCGACTGTTTATAAATAATGCAGTTTAAAATGTAATGTAGCAGATGATAAAGTTGGCAATGGTTTTTTGGTTCAATAAGAATTTTTTCCAAAAATAATCGAATTTCAATGTTATTTATCGAAGTTGATCCGATATTCAGTAAATTGGTTAGTTGACTTTATTAACATGTGTAATTAAAACTCCGATTGTTGGTCCGACAATTAGCAAGAACCTCGCGAATAACGATCAATTCAATAAACCAATATTACGAGTTACAATAAAACAAAGAATTCTTATTGTACAAACACGAAATATTTCCAATAAAGTCAGAAATTTGCTCTTTTTCGACTTCTACCAATCTAACATTATATATCACCTGATTACTACATTTCACTCGTGATAACTCGCTAATACTTTCGTTAAACATATATAACATAAGAGTCATGACGTTCACGTAACTCTCGCCTCGTCTCACAATCTGACCCTATAATATCGAAGCGCCATTCTCAATTACAAAACCCTAAAAACCAGAAACGGGCGATCCCTCGGGCCTCATCGGCACAGTGATACGATAACCGCGCAAGGGGTCCTCAAAGGTGATGCGCGCGTACGTCGTCTCCCGATAATGGGAAATCGATATCATATAGACGTTCGCAGGCACGCTTTTGAAGCCAGGCAGGCGTTCAATGCCTCTCTCTCCTTCCCCCTCACACCGAGCTTTCCGCACACGCTCATTTGGATAATTGGAGTCGTTTTGCACGAGTGCAATCCACGTATATATATATACATACGTATATCTCCATATGTCGCGCGCGTATATATAGAGCGAGGCATAGAGATATGGGTATAAGAGGCCGTCCCGATGGATGGATAACGCGATGACGCGCGACGAGCGGCCACGTCGCAAACGTCATTATTGCCGAGCGATTATTGCGTTAAGTTCGCCGTTACGCTTGCCGTGTCACTTTCCGTTATAACGCGAAATGGGGTATATGCTGGAGGAAGGGAGAGGGTAGAGGATAGATAACGTATAGGTATATATCTATATCTATATATGTATATATGTACGTATGGGAACAGCGCGAGGAGGTGGATGGGAGGATATAATGCGCGCAGCTTGGCCCGCTCGTTGGCCCGTTAATTCAGCGGGACGGTTTTAGTTGCGAGGATCAGCGTTATTATCATCCCCTGTGAAATGATAATTAGTCCGCCTCGACTCGCTGCGCAGCCGCGTCGACGACGCCATTGCAGTTGGGGAATTGGGGCTGAATTCTGCTGATGACGATGGATGAATTTGGAGATTTGATGATTCTGGCGATTTCTTTTTTTTTATAATGATGTTGAATGAGAATACACGGTGGAATAGTGGTTTGAAGGTATGGTGAGATTGGACGTTTAGTTAGTTTGTATTTTCATGGTTGTGTAAATTATATAACTAATCAATGTTGATAAAATACAAGATACAAGATAGATATATGGATATTGCAGAATCTGTGTCAATTTAGTTTGTAATTCCGTTTGGAAAAGAAAAATGTTTTTAATTAACTCGAATAAAAATTTGATTTTGCATTTACAAAACTGGATAATTGATTCTGTCATTCAACCTGGTGTATGGCTATATAAATTGTGGTATAACAGAGTATATTATTCAAATTTTATTGTGTAAGTTTTAATGGCAACAGTTAGTACTGAACAGAGTAAAAAGCAACTGGACTTTTAGTGAGTTTATATAAAATATGCAATGACAATCCCATTTTACATTTTGCTGTCAAAGTTTATTAGAGTATTTGTTGCAAAAAATCAAACCACAGTATACACAATCATTTCTCCTTAAATCCATTTCGGACTGCATAGAATCAATTTTTATATAGCTATAAAACATCTCTACTATAAAATTAATTACACAATTATAGAAAAATATGGATTTAAGAAAATCGTATATAAATTGAAGTTTAGCTCATAGACATTGTAATCTTCGCCTTCTATACATTCAACTCCCCTTCAATGTGGATTTCCGTAAAACAGCAGCTGCACCAACTAACGAGACTCCAGAAATATATAAAATACTTACGAAAAAGTGCCAATGAATGACATCACCACCTTATGGCACAGGAAATTCCTGGCGACCCCACCTCACCTCATTACAAAGTCGAAAATCCTGATGCGCTCCGCTGCGCACGCACATACATCTCTCTCTATATGTCTCTCTTGGCATTAAAACAATTGGACAAGAGCTTATATATAGTGTATACATACGGACCAATGGCCAGCCGCGATCGTCCGTCATATCATACGCTGCTCTCGCCCTTGAGAATCCAAGCGACTCGCCCTCCTTCCGGCGCGACAAAACGTGCGCTCGCCTCGAGAGGAGTAGAGAGAGAGAGAGGGAGAGAACGCACACGCGATTAATAATGCGGCGACGCAGGGTTTTGATTGTGCGGTCGACGCCGACTACAACCCCTTGAGGGCTTGTTTTGCGCGTTTCGGTCAGCTCTTCGCTCGCTCTCTCTCTCTCTTTCTCCCTTTCTCATCCTCTCTTCTCTTTATACGACGGGACGGCACGAAACTTCCGCGCGCGATGACAGGCAAATGCTTTACAGCGGTGTTTTATGCGATTTGAAAGGGTTTAGGTTTAGAGATATATTGTGGCGATGAAATGTTTGGTTGTATGTATATAATTGAGAAAAGTTGGTTATTAGGGATAAGATTTAATTGTATAGGACTTACATAATATGAGATCTTGTATTGTTCTACAGATTTAAGATCTTGTTCAATTATAAAACTGACTAATTATTAAAGACCTATTATATGAAGCAAGACTCGAACTGCTTTAACCTGCATCAAGATTTGCAATAAATACATAGAAATTTCTGATGTTAAAAATATTAATCTCTCAAATTATTGAGTTCGTGAATTTTGTTCAAACCATTTACAAGTATTCTAAATTAATTGAAATTTCAGTAAAACAATTTTTTTAGATACTTAGAGTCAAATTTTCGCGAATCTTCATATTTAGAGATTCGTATTTAGAGATTTTGTTGGTATTGTTCAATGTCCCTTGATTGTTTATGTTTCTACTGTAAGTTTTGTAATATATTGTACAGTGTTATAGCTAAAAGTGTGTTCGACTCAAAACTTATTTCAAAAATTCACTCACAGCATGTAATTCATAATTAATATTGACATTCTCAAACATTTTTTTTAAACAAGCATTCAACATTTTTTTTCAAAATGAATTTCTGTTTTATTACTAAAAGAATTTTTCAAAAAACAGTACCATTTATATTGAATATATATACAGTTGTATAGCTGCAACTTTATTATACAGTATCATGTTATTCTTCCGAATTCTTTTTTATTTAAATTAAAAAAAAGAAGAGAAAAATATACTGTTACAGAAAAAAAATTTTTTCTTTCTCCAATACATAAACCAGCAACTAAATAACACTCCGATCAATAAAAATCTAAAGAATCATAAAAATCGCTTAAAACCGTTCGTTTATACACCGTCCAACCATATAATTCACCTCTAAACGCAGCTTTCGACGACGACGACGTCGACCTGCCATGCACCCTCCTCCACCCCATCGCTTTTCCCCCCCGATCAACTCGTGCATAACTCGCGCTTCAACGGCCGCGGACCATGTACGTCTCTCCCCCTCTCTCTCTCTCTCTCTCTCCTGGCGCAACGATAACCTTAACGTATACTATACGTACGTACGCACACACATAGGGTGCAACGAGCTGGAAGATCCATATCTCACCGTGGCAGCAGCTATAGGGTAGGAGAAGGGGGGGGCAGTAGTTGTCTTCCCTCGACTCGTACATACGTAAACGTGCGCGTCGCTTTACCTCTCTCTCTCTCTCTCTTTCTCTCTTCTCCTTTACTATGGATATCGCGCGCATAAGAGTTGCACGCGCTCGCGCCGGGGGAAATGCATATACGACGCTGACCCGAAAGAGATCGCTTTTCATGGGGATTTTCTCGCGCGAAATTGGTTTTCGCCGCTGCTGCTGCTGCTGCTGCTGCCGCTGCTGCTGCTATGTAGCTATGCATTGGCTTATGTTTAAGGCAGCCCGTTATCTTAATTGGCGCGAGCGCACGCCAGCAGGGAGTTTTTGGGTGAGCTGGGAATAGCATCACAGTGTAAATATTGTTTTTGGTAATACCTCGATGTAGTTTCTTTAGTGGTAATGTTGTTGTTCTTTTTTTGTTGATCGCCGCAGTTTTTATCGGTTCAAAAATTTAGGCCAGTAATGTCGTCAGCAAACTGGTATAGGTCAAAGTGTCAATGCAATTCGGGTATATGTAAATGGTCATTATTGGAAGGGTAACGCGCTGTATCTGCCAATATTGGATTCTAAAATATTTAAAAGTCGCTTTAAAATTTACAATAGCGATTCATTTATACAATGTACATTTTAAGGTTTGAAAGGTTAATCTAGTTTTGTATTTTCACCTTCTTTTTTTATTAAATATTTAAAGTAAAAATAAAAAAGGCACGATATTTTTATTAAATTTCGAACAAAAGACCAACCATATACGTACTGAATACAAAAAGTCAAAATCAATTTCGTCTTCTTTAAGCAGTAAATTCCGAACGCAGTCTTTCTCTCGTGGTTAGCTTTTAATTCGTTTAAATCAAGCGTCCTTACTTTAAAGAAAACAGCATTCCTCATGCAAAAATATTCTCTCTCTCTCTCTCGATCCGCATTTCACCAGGGACATAGAACAGACGGCAAACAAACATTCGTCCCTGTGCAAATTTTATTTTTCACCGTCGCGCGAAATCTAGCAGCATTTCCATAACCTCCCTAAGACTCGCGCGTCCTGGAAAAAGCCTCTCCGAAACTATTCTGCCCGATCGACTGTATGCGCTTGATCTAATAAGCGTCAATCTTTCGTTCAGTCAGTAAAATTTCTTTCAAATATTTTTCCCCGTAATTATTAGCGTATACATACACGCGTTGCTTTTTCAATATTCCTTATATATCAACATTCGCGTGCCTACAAATATATTAGCGACGTATACGTATAAATAAGATAGCACGTGCAATTTCTTTACAATACCTTGGGTAGAATTCAGAGCGAATGCAGAACGTTTTCCCGCGCTATTCACCACTATATATACGTTTATATAGAAAACCAACACTACGACTACATATATACGCGTCGTATATACTCAAGTTGGCGACATGAGAAACGCGTCGTCGTCGTTGAGATGGTTAACGTTGATGATAGAAACCGTATTATCGTTAGCCGCGTACGCGCGAAATTACTGTTCCCCCCTTCCCCGCTCTCTCACTTCGCCCTCTATAAACATACCGTAAACTCCGTGCGCGAATTCGCCAGAATTTCACGGGTACATACGCGCGCGTCCCCTACATTGCAAACCGTCGCGAGTCCAATTTCTCTACACAGACGTCACAACGCGATGAGCCCTTGTGGCTGCAAGATGTATATATATGTATGTATATAAACGAGAACGACTGTGTCCCCCGAATTAAATCGGCAAATTGAATAAACGAAGACGAATGGAGCGCGCAGAGTTTCGATTGATAACTTATGTATGTATACAGTTGAGAGAGATATATAGAGTGAGAGTCGGAGCGGATTTTTCCCCGACGTGAGGGAAATCATGGAAATTCCGTTGGCGAAGTTTGCATGGTTATTTGCGGGAGCTTAAGCTGGCAAATACGGGATGTGGATTATGGATATGTGACGGGAGTAATGGAATAACGGCGTTTTCTAGATTAGTTTATATATGTATGTGAAATACCGGACGAAAAAGTGATGGATGCGGTTAAAGAAAAGTACGGAAATAATATATTTTTTCCGTCGCTGTACTAAAGTTTATATGTGAAAAATATTATGTTATTTATATATAATATAACGAACGAGCGAATAATCAGAACAAAGACTAATTACAATGTACCTGCAGAGGTATTATATATATACCAACAAATGTATGTAATATAACATCATTCATCAATTATAAAAGCGCAAAATTTGTTAATTATAATGGTCCTGCGTTAATTATTTTTAATGCAACAAATACTTTTAACGATGTAACATTTTCACCGCATTGCACAATTTTAATGAACAATATGCAATTAAAGACAGCACACTGTCTATCCCCCAAAATTTATAAAGCTGAGCTCATTGTAGATATACGTATATAAGCTTATGCTTATACGTATATATATATATATATACACATATAAACACTCGACAAGTCGTACACACGCCGCCTCGTAAATATCTAAAGCGCAGCCATTATCGTATATAGCCGCCTATAGCTGCCGTTGTTTGATTGTACTTTATTTTGCGAAGAATTCACCTACTAATGAACAATGGCCTTTATATTCTTTGTCTCTCTAATTCTCCTACGAAGCAATAAAAATGTCCCGCAGCAAAAGTATCCCGCCGCCAAATAAAGCAACGCGCGGAGAGAATGCAAATTGTCCAATAAGACATTATGCGCGCTTAAATGCGCGCACGTGGTGGTATAGCAGTGCCGGTGTGTGTCCCTCTCTCGCTAAACGGTAAATCGCGCGTAAATGGTAGGTATGCTGCTATATACGCAGTATAGTAGAGTAAGAGAGAGAATTGCTGTGGTGGTGTCCCACATTTTCTCGACCCGCAATGTCAGATATAGAGCCCTTGAGCTTTCTTGCCGAATTTTTCCTTTGACTTGGGTACCGGATGTCGAGAGAATGAATATTTATTATTTATTGTTTAAATTTCGGTTCGGTTCAAATGGAAATTTCAATCAATTTAGTTGGATTTCTGTGTAAATTGAACGTTGTCCTTCCTTTGAACTGTAAATAAAAGTTGATTTCTTCGAAAAAATCTTTTCTAAGAACAATTTATCAATTAGAAATGTACCTGAATTAGTTTTAAAAATGACTAAGGTATACATGAAAAAAGCGTTTTCCAAATTTCATATCTTCGTAAATAAAACAGATTAAAAGTTGTATACCATTTAAATGTAATTATTAAATTGCTTAATAAGTATAAACATACATTTGACAGGCTTAATTATTCATCTGAAAGACTAAAAATTTCGCGCCTTTTAAATCAATGATTTAACTTAATCTAAACCGAATCTCCTCTTTCTAACAATCAATAAAATCTTGAAACCGCTCCTATATATATAGACTTCCTTTAAACCTCTAGCCTTTCACACGACCCAAAAGCCCTTCGCCAGCACTCGTCCCTTTATCCCATCTTCGCTGCACTCGAGTCTACATTAGCACGTGCAACGCGTCCGAATCGAATTAACAATCCTGCCAAAGAGAGCCTTGGTCGCCGCCTCCCAGATGATCAAAGATCCCTGTGTAGCAGCCCTAACCGCAGGTGCACTTCGCGGGTGTCTCACATAGAGACGCAGAGCTTCGTACAGTGCACATAGGGCGCGACCAAAGAGCGTGAAGTGGCCGGAAAAATTGCCGAGCTGCTATATGTAGCTGCTGTTGGGGTGATAAAATTGGAGGCGGGTCTTGATTTTCAACGCGTCAGGTGACTTTGGAGCGGCATGTGTGTAATATAGATGTGTTTTCACACGTTGCGTCATCGTCGTGGGACCTGTGGTGTTGTCAGGTTCGGCATTTATGATGTCTGTATATATTGTAGAGGTGGCATTGTATGAGACATTCTTATTTTTGATGATGGGTATAAGGATTTGATAAATTAGATTTTTTGTAAGTGTAATATTGAGAGGGTTTGATGGGATGGCATTTTATCATGCTATGTATTAATTCAAACAACTTTTAATGTAATAATTTTTGTGTTTTTTTTGTTGGGATTTATTTAATTGCTACATTTTAAAAATAATAATCGAAAATAATAAAAAATACTTACTAAAACATGTGATAATTAAACGCACATTTTTATTGTAAATAAAAAGAAACAAAGGAAAAACTGTTCTATTAATATGAATCAGTATATTATTATTTCCTTTATTATAGCAGCATTTGAGTAATAAAAAGGGGAACCTTTGATATTTTACGCATCAGGTCCCTGGTGGAAATCGAATCCATTTTTTAGCTAATAAATGACCATTTTTACTGGTACTGGCTATAAAATGGCAACTT
>JAWWEQ010020566.1:0-30065 GCA_035583055.1 Torymus tubicola
ACATTTTTGTTACTATTATTGATTTATTGTTCCATAAAAAATGACTGTAACGCTTTTCTGAAGAGTGATGTTTTTTTATTCGTATTATAAAATTTTTAGTCTGTAAATTTTTAATTTATTAATGCTCTTCTTTGCTGCTTTTTAAATAATATTAAATGTATAACTTTTAATTGCTTTTCCGATAGAATCAATTAAAGTCTATCAAATTTATTAGTTAGCACACAAATGAAGTATATCAAATTGGGTTTAACAATTAAGCCGTCTGCAATTAAAGTAAAATAAACTTGGTACTTGAGATTATCTAGAATAATTAATTTTGTGTAAATGGCTTAAGATTTTTTTACATTGCGTTTATCTCTTGAAATAATCTAGAAGTCAATATCTCATTTTACTTTGAAGTTTTTAATTAACACTTATCCGCCATTGTTGTTGCAGCATATATTTATATTTGTAGCATATTTATATTGTACTGTATAATTATATGTTGATATTATCCGCGTTTAAATTATTTTAAATGAATTTTTAAATTGCTCAACTGTTAAACTGGATAAGATAGCAAAGTAATTGCAAGTAAAATCTTTCTTAACTCCGGTATACTACCCTACTAACCAAGTGCACACATGAAAGTTTACAACGACTGGTGAGACACTCTAAAAGTCATTTTGCCCTTGATTGTATAAATTCATAATTTGTATGCCACCGTCTTATAATAATTTCATAGTACTTAAAGAGGCTCAATATAGGTCGCGGAATCGTGTAATCACAGCTAAATTATAGATTTTATTGAATAATACATAAATGTCGACTGCTCTTCTCTAACCCAGTAAAAATTGCCAATAAGTATTTTACTTTGTCAATTTCCCTTTGAACGAACGTTAAAATAAGCTCTTTGAGCGCAAGATTATTCCAAGCGCCCTCAAAAGATAGAGGAGTCTGAGATTCTTTATACGTGGCTTGAAGCACATCGCTACTCAGCGGGCGTTCAATTACCTGCTTGTCCCTCTCGGCGGTCGCCTTTCCGGAGTCGAAGTCGACCGTCGTCTTCGTCGTGAGGTCTGGCTTCTCGCGGATTTTCTCCATGATGAAGTCCATGACCGCCATGATGGCGTCCACGCTACCCGTGATTAGGCACACGCGCTCTGTCGTTCCTGTGAAAAAAACGAAAGAAAGAAAAATAGCATCCTATTATACACGTGTACTCATACATTTGTATACCTATATATAAGTCTATGTATGTATATGCATGTGTGTGTCTATGTGTATACACACACGATAGCAACAATGGAATAGAGGCGGTCCGCGCGCGCGATGCATTAATTGTGGATTATGTAAGAGTCTCGCGGCGCGCGTGCGTGCGTGCGCATCGGGCGCCTGGAAATGACGGCTGGCCAAGGACGCCCGCGGGAGTGATAAAATTACGTCAGCGCCTCTATTGCAGTGGTTCGCTATGTGCATGCATGCATGCGAGACTTTTTGTTTGTTGCCGATCGGTTGACCAGTCGGCCACTCCTGTATTATATATATATATGCTCACCTGGATAGAAGTCGTGAGACTTTGACATTTTGACCCTCGCCCCCGTGTCTTTCTGTAGCTGGGCGATGGTCTCGCCGCCCTTGCCAATGATGGCACCGGCCGCCACTCCGGGTACCAAGACCTTGAGGTGGTACGTGCCATCTCCTCCTAGAAAAAAAAATTCATGTACACATTAGTGATGAATGATATTTTTTAAATATTTTTTTCTTATTATAAGGGTCAGAAAAATCTGTTGCGCGTTATGGGAATACGAAATAAAGTATGTTACGGGCAGGTTGTGAGAGTTAATCTTAAGTTTATAAAAAAATAAGGTCGTGAACGCACCTCATTATCCCAAAAAATATCCTCTATTATTACTTTTTTTTTTAACTATACGTGGTTTATCATTTTAGCGTACTGCATAAAACCTTGCCAAAGCCTTGACGTTCGCTTAGAATGGTTTATGTTTATGATAAAGGGTCGTTTAAATGGCATGATTCTTTTAGTAGCACTAAAGCCTATGCGCTTCTTGCGCCTCGTGTGCACACTGTGAGATCTATTATAGACAAAGGTCAGTATCGATTGACAAAATTGCCAAAACAAGTATATGAATTACGAAATATTCGACAAATCCGTATACGAATATTCTAAAATGGCAAGGATATTGGAAAGGAAGATAATATTTCAGGAGGTAAATTCTTTGTAAAGCTGTCAATTTTAAAAAGCTGAGATTAATGTCAAAAAGATGTCTAATATTCACTACTAACTTTAGAATTTTAATTAAAATGGAAGCTAATAAAAATAGAGTCAAGCTTAGTAATTAATTTAATAAGCACTTTGGCAGAGCTTTTAATTAGCCCGTTAACTTTCGGAATTCACGAGATTTTTCGTTGGCTTCATTGTAAAAGTTTTTAATAAATTGTATATGCTGCCAAGGCTAGATTAATTACTGAAATTTATTGCTATGTTGTTCCGTTGCTTTTTTTCTAATTTAATAATCTTTCCAATTTAATAAACAATCTTAAACAAGATTATATGCATACAAAATTATACTGGATCGATGCACTATGACGCATATATTTTGTATTAAAGCGAAGAAAAATTCGTATAAAAGTTAGAATCCCCATATATACATATATATTACTCACATGCAACATTACGTAAGAGGAAAATGTATTTAATAAGATTTTACTCGTTACTAATTCAGTTTAAACTCAAACTTCCTCGTTAACTAACTCTCCCAATAATCAACGAAGCTAAATAGCACACACATAACACGAATTCTCGGGTATATATATATTTATATATACCGCATTCGACGTTTTATACACGACTATAATAACGTAAAAATAACATCGGCATCGATGGAACAGCAAACACCTCCGCATCTACAAAAACACACACACGACTAAAGCGTCGACTAACTTCGACACAGACGCTGAATTTTCATATTTCGGCATCAACCTAAAATTACGTTCGAAATGCTACGGCGTGACAGGCCGGCCCCAAAAAATAAACGCTACCCACCCGCTAGCGGTATTTGGCACTGCAGCAGTATAGCATCGACATTATTATCTCTTTCGCGCAACAGGTCTAAAAAGAAAAGGTATAAAAAAAAAACGAAAAAGAAAAATCACGAGTCATATATATTCGTGTTACAAATATATGTTGTCCTTAAAATAAATTTGGTCTCGTGCGCGCACGCGCGTATATTGCAACTATGCAATTCGAGCTGATAAGATAACTCTGTGGTCAAGGCTTCGTGTTTCAGTATACTTTGTTTATGATCGTCGAACGCTGTGCTCCGATGCACGACGGCGGCGACGGCGCCTGCAACAAATTCGAGTAAACAGCGCGGTAGCGGCAGGGATCGCTTATAGATCGGATTACTCTGTGCAGTGATTACGTTGTACACTGTCGTTTGACACACAAGGATGTCAAGTTTATCGTATACAAACAGAAACTAATTTTTATCGCGTTGCAATTCCACTCTTCGAGTTCTACTATATATGTGTGTAATGTTTGTTTTGTCAATCAGGTTGAATACTGTGCAGTAGTAAGTAGTCCAGTTAGAATTGGCTCGCGTTCTAGGAAATTCAATAGCGATTTCTTTTATGCAACGAAAATCAGTGTCGTGTACCACTGTAACGTAATGACCCAAAAACATAGCGAGCGACATTTCAGAACGATGATTTATACTTTTTTTTCCTCTTTATTCGCACTTGCCAAGAAAATTCGACGCACGATTTGAACGAAGAAAAATAAATGTATAGCCAGCGGTAAAAAGTAATCTGATATTGTATCGCGCGCGAAAAACTCGCATCTCGCAACAATTGCACGCAAGTCGGATAAGATAATCAGTAGCGCGAATGGGACTTTGCGCTGCCGTGTTTCTGGAACATCATCAGCTTGTATGATCAGGCAAACCGATAAGGTAATCGAAGGTGCACTCGTGTTGTAGGAAAAGATTTTTTTTGTATATATATGTAGAAGCTGCGAAGAAAAAACGTAGACCTACACCGTGTAACGAAAGCACAAGCGCGTACATATGCATAATCGCACTTTTGAAACGAATATATACAGTTATTGCAGCCCACAACGGATAAGATAAGGCGTGTCGGGCCATACGCACTTGTAATATTTTTACGGCTCATCGGCGTCAGTATATATAGCGCCTTACATCATACGTGTCAATGTAGCTCGATACACTTTGAACTTTCACTTCTAAGTCAGCCTAATTTGGTGTTATGCAAAATCTTCATTAGAAGAGAAGAAAAAGAAGAAGAAGGAGATGTTTGCGCAAGATCGCGCACGCTGCGGAGCGACTGCATATTGAATAAATTTAATCAAATATTAGAAAACATATTAGCCAATATGTATAGTTGCAAATGAAGTGATGACTTCATGTGTTCTTATAAATGTGCATAAATATAAAAAGCTCCGGCTATTAAAATAGCTTTCTTGGGTTTATAGTTAAGGGAATCGTGTAACGTGTCGCCGCTGTTTAAAACGAAGACTATAAGATTCTTTTTAACGATGTTCGCGCATATATGCATGTATGCAACGATATAGGGTGTCCCCTTTTGGTCACTCACGATTCATTCATCGAGCGCACAAAAATTAATTTCCCCTTGATTCCAAAGTTTCCCCCGGCCGCAGTGAGCCATAAAACTCAAGCCAATCGCGCAATCAGTTGCGAGCACCACTACTACACTCCACTCTCTCTCTCTTTCTCTCTTCGCGTCCTCATGAATTTTAACAGCGTGAATTTAAATTTTGATTCCTCGAAGGGAATAGCCGCTGTAATGCCTTCCGCTCGTCGCGTCTCTGATCAGCGAAATTTCCATCCGATGCTCACATTCCCCGTTTCACAGTGAGACGTGTTTTTTTTCACCTTTTTTTCATCGAAATTAAGATCGAAGTGTATTATACGCGTGAACCTATAGACGTGCGCGCGCTTGTAAACTTTTGGCCTACTTCCCAAAGTAATCTGATAAATCTCTTGCAATACCTATATACGAGAGGCTCGCGCGCGCGCGCGAATTCAATCCAATTTCTATTAAGCGTAAGCGTCATAAGTAGGTCGCGCGTACAATGAAAAGCGCGTTTGCCTTAAGCACATACACATACATGTATATATATATAAACGCGACGGTGGTCGTGAAAAAATAAAAATCGTGTTCTTGCGCCGGTACAACGTTGTCGCCTTCGGCTAACCTCCTTTATATACTCGCGCGCGCGCATCACGAAAGAATTCGAAGCTTGCTTACCTGCGTACCTCTATATATATATACGTGTAAACGCTCGAGGGGAGGGAGAGATAGCATGAGGAAACGCGGGCAAGACTTCAAACAGCTGTTTAATAGCGCAGCGAGGAAGAGTCGAGGCATATACCGAGGCGGCCAAGACGAAAGAGAAAGAGAGAGAAAGAGACATGATCGCCACGACGACGACGACGACCTTGACCCACGACCTCGTCGTCGTCTTCTTCTTCGTCGTCGTCGTCTTGGTCGTTGTCGGTTAAATAAATATACCTACGCGCGTGCGCGTTCTCGTGTGAGAGCGAAGAGAGGCGTGAAAGAGAGAAGGCACGAGAGAGCAAGAGATGTTCCCGAACACTTGCACACAGATATATACACAGAGACACAGAGAAAGAGACACATGGGCACACTCACCGACAGCGTGTGGCATCCTCATTTCAAACGACGAAGATGTATTATTATAAGCAACGACTACGACGACAACGCGAGGAGAAAAGTTGTTGGCGACCCGGGCGCCGGGTCTTCGCGACGACACCGACTGCTCGCTCTATAGCGGACCCGTATATGCTTTCGTGGCTTTTTTCTTTCTCTTTCTCTCGCACACGCAAGTGAGCACGCGATGTCCCCTCTACTCCAGCAGCAGCGCACGGTGGGTCACTCGGAGTGGAGAGGACCGCCGAAGTCCTGTTTCACGGCGGAGTAGCGCGCGCCGCCGCTCGGAATTGTTGTCGAATGACTCGTGGCGAGCGCTCTCGGAGGCACGTTTCTCTTTCTCTCTCATTTCTCTCCCTCTTTTTCGGCGTTTTTTTATCGTTCTTTGGGCTCTCTCTCTCTCTCTTTCGTGGATGACATAGTTTTCGAGACCCCGTGTGTGCCCGTGTAGCTACCGTTGCAGTCGATTATTGACCCCGGACGTTTTCGACGCGGAACGCGCTATCTCACGTGTTACGTATAGGTGAGGTGGAGTCTCTCAGTATAGATTTACAGGTCATTCTACGGGGGTCATTAATTTGTTGAATGGGAATAGCCCGAGGTCCAAGGCAGCAAGGTGTTACGTCCCGTTATACACGCAGGCATTTCAAAGTTTTGTCTTTTCGTATTTCTCTACATTTATTTTTTGTATTTTGTGTATAGATGACTTTCGAGCGGTATTCGGAATTTAGAATTTAATCTTAGGAAGAGAGAGAGAGAGAGAGAGATTTGTAAGCGTGCAACGTAACCTTGGCAGAGTAGAGATTGGTATTTAAGGAACTATATGTATATACTGGAAAGTGACGAATGAAAACAATGGTTTTGAAGGCAATGGTGATTGATGGGACTCCTTTAATCGAAGGAGTGATTGGACAATTTTGTAAAGTAAAGGCAATCCCATTGCCATTATCATTAGCCATATTTGTATGATAAATTTACTAAGACTTCTTGAGAACTTTGGTCTTAACTGAATTATAATATACTCAATTTATAAGAGCATAATTATGTGGCTTGAAAAATATCTAAAACGGTTTTAATGTTATAACAAATAAACAATTTATTAATTTTTATATTTTTAATTAAATTATTTTCGAAAAGTTTATATATGTATATAAAATAAAATTCAATAATCAAATTGTTAAATTTTAATATTATCTACAAATAATTTAATTATCAAAATGGAGTTGTTATCAGATTTGTATATCTATATTTTATTATCCATTAATCAAGATCGATTCTTCATTTGATCGAAAAATACGCTAACAGCCGTTAATCATCTTCACGAGTGAGAAAATCAATAACAAATACGTGACAAATAAGAAGCTTAACTTGACTGATTGCATTGTTTTCAATGACGAAAATAGCGAAGGCCACATGAATACATTAGGTATATTTTCGAATTGCAGTCTAGGTCAACGATCTCTTAATTAACGAGGCTATAGCGTATATGTGCACATAAATTGGTCGATTCGCCGAATATGTTTCCGCTCCAAGCCGATTCCACATTCGAGCACAACGAGCGCGCAATATACGTCACGATTATGCGAACTCTACCTACTACTACCGCGCTTGTATCTTACAGTTAGCGCACCGAGGGCGCCATTGTACTTTGACGTGTCACTGAATACTAGAATTTACGAAAATTGCGTGTAATGCCGTCGTAACTGAACGCCTGCCATAAAAGGCTATCTACATACACAGACAGAAGGGGCGAATTAAGAGTTAAAAATCAGAAAAATCGCAATATATCGATCATATCGCTAATCATCGCGCGTGTAGATTCATTTCACCGTGTGTCGAAGAATCGTGATGTTACATACTTTAACGATATTATGTTCACGATAATCGCACGAAGATCGTGCATGCGATTTTAATGTTAGATTATTAACGCCCGATGTAGCGCCCCATATAGTTATATAGCGTCTGAGTCAATGACGAGATTTCCATTTTTAAAACTGCGCATAGGTTCGAGGTGCGCGCGCGCGCTTTGTCGCAGCTGTATAGACGATGAATAAGCCGTGTAAAAACGCGCAGCAAGGCCGCGGCGCTCAGTATGCCGTTTCATTGAGAAAGAGAAGCAACCAATCAAGCATGATAATTTCACGCTGAAAAGCCAAAAGAATGCACCGTGCCAGACGAAATTAAAGAACCTGCGGAATCAGTTTTTTTTCGGATTAAAAAAATATCTCATATACGTGATATATTATATATATATGTATGACGCACGAACGGCTCTTTTTATTATACAGCTATATATACATACATACACACGCGCCTTTACCCTGCGAACTAGCGCGTCACAGAAAAAAGGAAAGACTCGAGCATAGTTACGAGTTGGGTTGCGCGAGCGCTTGGAATAATGTTGTTTTCAGGAATAACGTCTCTCTTTCTCTCTCACTCTCTTTTGTGTTTTGAAACAAAGTCAGTCCCATTCTCTCTATTCCGCGAGACCTATCATTTTCGAAGGATATACACGTAATGACTACCTTACTCGGAAATATTCATGGCTCGATTGGTTTTTCTCGACTCGCTGCGCCGCGGTGAAAATATTGGCCTTTCCACTCAAAATTGGAATCAATTAGGCGAAATTTCCTCGTGCCGCGCGGGTTATTAATTACGCTTAGCTATAGAGAAAAATCAATGCTCGTTGTACACACCGCAAGTCTCATCTCGTGTGTTTTCGAAAGAGAAGTGAAACCAGTCTATTGGGAAATATAATCGGGAAATTTTCCTGAATTAATAAACGTCCCGCGTCAAAAAGCGCGCCAAACTACGCCTCATTTATATGCTACGGTTGGCATATAGTGGAAGCGGTACCGTGGAACGCGTTGGTTAAATCTCCCCCCCCCCCTACGGTTCTTCTACGTCGTATATATATATATATGTATAATCCGCAGCAGCGCTCACCTCGTCGAACTTTTATCAGCCAATAACGCTTGCAATATCGCTCACTTGCAAGCGTATATATATATGTGTTCTCGGTAGCGAACTTCGGGTTATATATGCGCGTAAAGATTACATGCGAAACAAAGAGAGCAAGAGCGAGTCAAGCAATAAACACATTCCACGCGTGGCGCGTTCGATATGTATATACGTATATGATTGAAAAATAGCAAAGCGGTGCGAAAATTGTCGCTGCCCAGTGTGTACTCGTGCCGAGCTTCCATTAAGGGCATCTCTTACAATATATATATATATATACACGGGACGCCTAGACGACCGATGTCCTCCGTCAAATTCAAAACACGCGCTTCTTATAACCTTTATGTATATATATATGCATGTATGTGTCGTCGCTCTCTTCTTTACCACGCGAAGTGTGCGGGTAGCTTCGTCTCTCTTTCTCCTTTCGGCGACGTTGACGTTATATAGACGACGATGACACGTATAGGTATGCACGCGCATCATGTGTGTGTATGTATGTATATGTACTGGCTGCGCCGCACGGTGAGAAACGTGGCACACGTTTATATGTATGTACAGCAAGTGCGAGGATGCAGCACCACACGTATATATACATATGTACGTGATATATACTATACGTATGTGTGTGTGTTTGTGTGTGTCTATATCTATATATATATATATTTTTAAATGAGAAGCATGATTGGAAAGACGACGAGGTTTAACGGTATGGCGAGTGCGAGTGACGGAAGCTATAGATACCCGCGAGGAATTTCGATGAATTCTTTTTCTCTCACTTCGGTATAAAGCGATTTCTCGATGCCGTGGCAGTTTTTACGTTTTTATTTTCTTATATTTGGTATTGAAGAGAAAAGAGTATGTGTCGGCTATATGAGAAAATATATATATATACATGTGGCGTGCGTATATAGGAAAAATGCAAAAGTGTTCTTGATTCTTAAAATATCGGCCCAATTCGTCAATTTCCATTATAATAGAGCACTCGAGCGGCCGTATAATAGCCTAATACTTTATGAAACTAGAGTGCAGTTGACCTTAAATC
This sequence comes from Torymus tubicola, assembly GCA_035583055.1. NCBI lineage: Eukaryota > Metazoa > Arthropoda > Insecta > Hymenoptera > Torymidae > Torymus > Torymus tubicola. The sequence continues at coordinate 9,713 of JAWWEQ010020566.1, forward strand.
AGTATGTAGAATATTCCCCGTATGTGCCCTCTCTCTCTCTCTCTCTCTCTTTCTCTCTCTCTCCCTCGTATGAAAGTATTTGGAACGCTCGATTACTGCTATAATGTATAATACATAGGAACCTAGCAATTTTCGCGATGATGGCTTTTTCATAAAAATTAATACGCACTTAACCGTAATTAGTTGTATATTTCAGTGCAGTAATAATAATAATAATCAATGCCAATTATCGATCATTCTCAATTTAATGTCAAGGTAGTTCAGACATCAAACATGATATGTGCAGCATAATTTTTTATCGGACTATACTACATCTTACGCGGGGGCTGCTATCAAAAGAAAATTAGAATAAGTAGCTTTCGGACGCGTGAGTGGATCTTAATTTTTCTAACTAGAAGCTTGATGATGGATGAGAGAAAAAGAGAGAGAGTAAAGCCAACGAAGCCCGCACGTTAATGGAACGCGAAGATTCACACGTCTGTCTGGATACAAAATTTTTTTTCTTTCTACGCAGCCCTGCGGCATTGACGTTTGGAAAATTTTTCCGATAGGTATAAAGTGTACATCACGAGCGAGAAAATGTGTATATACGATGGACGGATAAAGAAAGAGGAGAGAGAAAGAAAAAAAGAAATGAACGTGGATGAGTCCCGGGGCTTTGGGGGACGTGTGTTTTATGAGTTATTGGAATGGCCCAGTTCCCTCAGGCGTGATTGATCGTGAACGTTTAATTGCCGAACCTTTCGAGGGGGCGCTGCTGAACGCTGATGGTATATGTACTTTCGTGCGGTTACACCAGGGGTTATTACACTTAATGAATTCCTTCGACATCACTTCCTATGAGCACATACGCGCGCGTGCAAGCGCGCCACCGTCTGCATTCGAGAAGCAACGGGATTTACGGTACTTGAAGATTTCAGAGTGTTAACACTCTTGTGTGAAGTGAAGTAATGCGTTTTTGAAGCTTAGTATGAATAGAAGTTTAGGAAAATATAGTCTCGGAGCAGAAGAAAGTTGTTGAAGATATCCGCTTACGAGAGAGACTTTATTTCGGCGAACAGTATAAAATTCATAAAATGCATTTTACTCTTGTGTTCACATTCATTCAAATTGAACTTACACATCATATGATCATGAAATATTGACCATACAAATTAAATTTTCGGTAACAAAAATGTTCTTTTAATTAAGAAACAATTCTTCAAACTGACACCATTCGCATGCTAATATTAACATAATAATGCGCGTTCGTGAAACGAAACATTATTTACTTTTTCCATCTGCGTGAACGCGCGTGCGCTGCAATATATGGCGTGACACGATTGGCAAATGAATATAGTACAGTGAGTAAGCTATTAATGCAGCGGTGGATTATGAAAAATTGAGCGTTAAGAAAAAAAATTTATGGATGCTTTCGCATCGATATCAGCAAAGAAATTAATGATGACGACTAACAAAGAATGCTCATGAATATATTATACGCGTGAAGAAAAATATTACACGAACGAAGAGTGACCTTACTTTTTAATTGACGGATTCAAAGGAATAGTCATAGCGAACGTTGAGTAGGCTTTACAATTTCGGCAATGTTCAAAGCAAAAGCATGCGAATACGAAATAATACTATACTAGTCGTGTATTGAGCTGTTTGACGCATAGCAACTATATTGTGCAGCGTTACCACACCACGATGGAAAAAAAAGTGTCAAAGTATGTCTTGTATTTTTAGCTTAGTTTCAGAGTATGGTAAATTTCTATGGATTTTCTCTCTCGAAGTATAAGAAAATCAATACAACTTGTTAAATTCATGAACGGTTCAAGTATAACATTTGCGGTATCAATATATAATGGAAATCACATTATATATATGAATAAATATGAATTTTCACAAAAAGTTTATTACACTTCAGAAACACTCGTGTGATATGTTAAAACGCATTCAACGCTGCGCACAGCACCGAGACGGAATATTAACTTCCACTTAACCGTCTAATTTAATACCGTCGGTCTACGCCCCAATAAGTTTCGCTATGCCACTATTAAAAGTCGACACCTAATAAATTGTAACGACTGCGGCCCGCACAGTCGCTCTGCTGCTATACTGCTCTGCTCGTTGCACAAAACGTTTATTTAGCACTTAACGCTTCGGATTTCATAACTCTCTCCTCCCTTTCTCTCTCTCTCTCTCTCTCTCTATACCGCGATGCTCCAATAATGCGCTCGCTCGCGAAGGTCGTTCGTGCGAGCTGCAAGGAATGCGAAAGAAAAAAAACCGATTCGCAGCGCGAGGGCGGAGACACGAAGGAGAGGAGAAAGCTCGGTTAGAGTAGCGCAGTAGCGGTAAGTGTAACGTAACCACGACGGCGGCGGCGCAATTATCGGAGATTACAGCATGTAGTTGTGGGGTAGAAGGGGGGGGGGCTACAAGAGAGGGGACAAGACACAGGAAGCTCCCGAAGCGCTCAATTATTTCCACGATAATGGCATGCGACGACGCGGGCACGGCTACCGAAATGAAACTACGATGGCATCGCCCCACACTATGCTACTGCGCTTTGCTTCTCTTTCTCTCATTCTCTCTCTCTCTCTCTCTCTCTCTCTCTCTCTCTCTCTCTCTCTCTCTCTCTCTCTCGAAGTGTTGTAACGAAGACGAAATGATTGTCGTGGAATTACGAGGCGAGAGGAAGATCAGAGGATTGTAATTGCGTGTTATTAGAATGTAAAGTTGTTTGCTTAGAAATTAGTCTTGTCACTTTTGCTCGGCTTCGTCGTTGATTTTTTTTTGCGTTTTTAATTTTGAATTAATTGCCCAGCACGACTGTTATTAACCTACATTACTTGAGATGGATGCATCATTGGATATTATAAGTAGCATTATATTTGCGAAATTTTGCGAATTCAATGTTACATATGTACACGTTATTTGAATACTCGTTTGTAGAGAATATCTAATAATAGCAGATTTATTTTTAAAACCATTGCAAGACGTACATGTAGATACATATTTATTAACATAACGACGATCGTCATTATAGATATTGAAGTAAATTTAATTCTGGCGTTAATATCGTGCAAGTTTTTGTCGTTCACGGATTTCTATCAGCGTTATGGAAAGTCGTAATGATTAGAACATCAAGAAAGAATAACAGCTGATAAGCCTGAGACAAGAGGGGTAAATAATAGCAGGTCTGATATATATATATATATGAAATATGAATGGAAACGTTTTATGGCCGTAGAGATATTTCGGAGTTATTTCATCGCTTTGATGAATATAAGCTATAATCGACAAACGCGTGTTAAATCGAACTTGAAAGAAATTATTTCATTGTAAATTGTATATTAGAAAATCAAGATAACGAGGACGTCCGATGACTATGTTGCTGAATTCAGAGAAGAAAATAAAATACATTGAAATTTCTTCTCTACCTAACAATTTTGAAAGTGTTCATGATTGAAAACTACGGAAATCGAACTTGGCCCAGATACATCCTAGAAAATGTATTCATTAAATCGGACGTTTCTACTTTCGTATTGCTAGAAGAAAAAATTCATCGTCGAATGAAAGCAAAGTTTGATCCGAGCACACCGTACTTTTTTTTCCTACAGTCGGAGTAGATACTCTGTCTTATCTACACAGTCAAGAACTGATAAGAAAGAATTATCTCTCGATCTCGCTCAAACAGCTGCGGTCATTCAGCAGCAGCAACGATCCCTTTTAAAAAGCATACCACGCGATCATAACCACACACATAACGGAAGTATTTCTCACTAAAGAATAAAGAATAAAGAAAAAAAGGCCAGCAGTAGCAACTGCGCACGTGACCCTTACATAATTGCAATTTATCGAATGTCAGTATATAAAAAGCTCTTCCCCTCTACTAGTCTATATTTAACCAGACATTGCCTTAATAAAAAAACACGAATTCTCGCTTATCAGAACCTCTTCCTCATCCTCTCTTTCTCTCCCTCTTTTCCTCTAGGGGAAAATTCATCCTGGATAGTCGAGAGAGAGAGAGAAAGAGAGTTAAAGCGCGCCAGTAGCAGCAGCAGCAGCAACGACTGCACGACAAAAACCCATTGAGAGCGAACGCGTCTGCGCGCGCGCACCAGCATGAGCAGCAGCAACCCCTCCACCATCGCATCCGTGACTGCTTCTACCTACTAACCCACCCCCGGGGGCGGCAGGAGAATCGATAGAATCCTCGATCCGCGCCGTGATCCCGTCGCCTTCTTCCTCCTCCTCGCGAAAAGCTACCTCACTACCCCACTGACCTTCATTCCCTCCCGCACGCGCTTGTATGTAGGTATATGTACGCGTGTATTACACCAAGAAACGAGAGGAAGAAAACCAGCAGTATATAGTGGCAGAGGCAGAGGCGGCTGCTGTGCCATAGCGCCCGCACACACACACCACGACTCCGAAAAAAAATCGATAGAACTCACAATGTGTGAGTGCCTATGTGTGTATACGTTCTCTGTCTCCCTCTTTCTCGCGCTAGACCTAATTCCAAGTCTCGCCCTCTCTCTCTCTCTCTCTCTCTCTCTTTCGTTCGAGCTAACACGAGAGCTAATAAGCAAGTGCCCCTAGGATAATACAGAGAGGGGAAGCATAAGAAAAAAAAGGCGACGGCAGCGTTATAGCGACGATAGCTACGGCGACGGCGATGAGCTACCTCGTCGTCGAAATGTCGCGCAAGGTTGTGGCCGTCGCGGGCGCGCGCACACATATATACATCGTGGAGGTGGGGGAGAGAGCCGAGCGCGCGCTCTCGCGCAATCATCGCGACACTCACCCACATTTCCACACACACACACACACACACATACACACTTATGCGCAAGCAGAGCTAAGAGAGGCAGAGCAGCGAAAAAAAACGCGCGCGTGCGCTCGCGTGCCATTTGTAGGTCACAGGGCGATCCTCGTACACCTCGCTCGGGAGGAAAAATGGGCAAGCTTTTTGGGTCGCGCGCTCGTACCAGCAGCGCTCGATTGCAGCGGACTGTCATTAGGCCCGTCGTACGTACGCGCTGTCAAGTGGCCATTAGAAGGCGGAGCACCGTTTCTCTCTCTCTCTCTCTCTTTCTCTATCTCTCTGAACGACGTGTGTAAAGAAAAAGTAAAAACAGACAGAGAGCGCAGCAACGAGAGAAGAGGTGGAGACGACGTGCTCCGAAAATAACAACCACCCCGCGACAGCGAGAGAGCGCATAAACACAAAGTACGATGCTAGCTGACGCGTTGCAACAGCACACCATACGGATACTCGTGATAACGACACGGTCGCTATGAGGAAAGTCTCTTCGATACCCCCGAGCAAGAAGGGGGAGCTACGGATTACATATCGGAGCAAATCGCACGGCGCACCTAACCTCAAAATTTCGGAGCTCGAGCTCGCCTCCTCGCCCCCCCGGGATTTTCTAACCTAGATAAGGTGGACTGGCTCGCTGGTTAGATGATAAAATGAGATGATAAGTACCTGTGCCATAATGCGATCGTTTCGTCGCGCCGTTCTCAACGTCGCAGTCAAGTGGTCGCTTCCTGGAGTCGGCGATCTCCGGGGAGGGACACGTCTCCATTCCCGAGTCGGCCGCCATCTTGCGCCTGGCTCCCTCGCAGCACGCACACTACTGCCGCCTCTGGCGCGAGCACTACTCCTCTTCTCTCCTCCTCCTACTCCTCGCTCTGTGTTCTCTCCTCTCCTCTGCTATATGCGCGCGCCGCAACAGCAGCAGCAGCAGCAATCTTCTATCTCACTCTCTCTCCCTCTGTGAGGCGCGCGCGCGCACTTGTTTTCCTCGCGGTGCGCGCACTGCTGCTTCTGCTCTTCTGCTCTGCGTGTGCTGCGTGCGTGTCTCTCACACACTGTCTCTCTCTCTCTCTCTAATTCCTTCTTCTTCTCTTCTGCTAGTACAGCCGATTCTCGTTCTCACTCTGTCTATACTGCGTGCGTGTTCTTCTTCTCCTATGTGTGGGTATTAATTTTGCTCTGCGCGCACACTTGCTTTCGTCGTCTAGGCGCTAGCTTATAGCTTAGGTAGCGCTCGCACGGGCACACACGACGATGATGTTGCAACGGCACTGCTACTGCTTGGCCTTCGTCGTCGTCGTAGCGTCGCTCTCTTGACGTTTCACACTCGCGAGCAGTGAAAAAGAGAGTGAGCGCAAGTCGGAGAGGGAGAGACAGAGAGAGATAACGGGCTCTCTTGCAGTGCAGCAAGCACTCGCGTTATATGTATATAATATATATACGTCGACACTTTATTCCTTCTCTCCTCGTTTCGTACAGTAGTGCGCACGATGTCGTCTGCGTTGTATATATACGTATAAGCTATATACTCTCAATACTGACGACGCACTCACACGCGCACTCGTCGACGTCGATTTCACTCTGTATTATAATATTCTTCCCTCGTCGTGTTATCCGTAGAAGATGATGGTGTACGACAACGCGCGGTCGCTCGTACAACACACACGCGCACCCGCACAGACGACGGCACACAGAGAATATACACACACACCGACACACACACTTATACACACTCGTATATATGTGTATGTATGTCAATAGATGCGTGGAGCAGCAGCAGCTCGTCGTCTCCCTTCTCTCTCTTTCCTACGTGTTCGCGCACGTGTGAGGGTGGGCAGACCGCAGTTGACGTCGTCACTGTTATCGCATCGTATTATATATGGGCATGAGGCGATGTATATAGAGGCGCTCTGGTGGATGGTATATACTCGTTGACGATGTATCTATATGCGTGTATTTTTATATATATATATATATTGGTGGTGACTTGATTTGTGCGTGATGCGACCGAGGATCTATATATAATATATGCTTTTTGAGTATACGAGTGAGCGCGAGAGATACAAGCGAGCGAGAGAGAGAAATGATAGGGGGGGTGACAGGGCGAGACGATAAAGTGATAGTACGAGGATGACTGATAAATATATATATATATAGGCGATGCTGGCGCGTTGGATGGCTAAGAGAATCGTCGTATATATATAGAAAATAGATAGATGTATATATATATATATATATATACTATTGAAAACACAACGGGCGGCGCGCGAGTGTCCACGCGTTTTTAATATAATATACTATGTATTATCATATACGGCAGATTCGCGCGGCAGCACACTGCAACTCTCTCGGTACAACAACGGGGTACACAACAAAGAACAACAACAAACAACAACAAACAACACAATTCCGACCACGGAGGGGACACTCGCTCTCTCTCCACCGCGCGGGGGCTGCCGCGTCTCACTGGCGACTGGCGGCTGCAACCGCGCTCACGGGCTTGCTCCGTTCTCTCTCTCTCTCTCTCTCTCCCCCCTCCTAGCAGTATATAACCACCACTCCTCGAGCAGCAGCACTACACGCACACGTTCTCCTGATTTTGATAGCGCGCTCGCGACTCCGCGCCTTGCCAACCAGCTGGTCGAGCAGCAGCAGCGCCAGCGTAGCAGCAAGCCTCGTGGCACTGCCGCACTAGAGCTGTCCTTGTCTGGCTCGATACGCTGCTATGCTGCTGCTGCTGCTGCTTATCTGGTGTGCAGGAGCGTAGATAGACATAAAGGGGCCCTAAGGTTTGTGTTTATAGGATTACGAAAGAGTATATAGATGCGGTTGTATGGGAAGAACGAGAGACAGTGGAGGGGAATTGAAGAGAGGAGGCTCGATGAATTTCTCGATGAAGCTTTTGGGAGGAGGAGGTTTATTATACAGTGTTGTGGAGAGGTAACGGGAAACGCGATGACGTTACGGATAATTGGGGGAGAAGTGGGCGAGTCGAGGTTCGTGTCGGCCTTGAAATTTTTAACGGTGCCTAGTAACGAGCGGAAATTGGATATTTAAAATCGATTACGACGTTGTTATAAACCGAGAGCGCGGTCCTCGATGTAATAGGCTGTGTATATTTTGCAGTCGACGGGGGCAGAGGTCAGAATTTTTATGGCTTTCCATCAAACTTATCCTATTATTGGAAGGTTTAACTTATTTTGTCCAAGTCTGTTTGTTAAATAAATTTTTTTTTCTATCAAATAGTAGAAAAAAGAAAAAAAAACAGTATTATTTTTCGGTTCCGAATGAAATTTTTCATTTGTGCATTTGTATATAACAATATAATTCCAATTTTGTGTAAAGTATTAAATAATGTTCTTGTAAAATAGGATTGTCTAGGAGTGACGATACATTTTCAATGGATATACGTAACTTTGTTCTGCAATGCGGGTAGGTACGTTGATACCCATAAGAGACATCAGTCGTCGCCGTAACAGAATAATTTATATTCCTTCATTGCATTCACGTTCACGATTTCCTCATGCATTTAACAATAAGATGCCTTTAACATAATTAATTATGAAACTTGTTGAATTTGAAACTAATCTTCTTTAATGAAAGATAGATCGGTATGGAATGAAATTAAAAATATGTGAAAAGAAGCATATTAATTTAATTTTATCACATAATTTTTCTTCAAGAAAATTTTTATTATATTCTAAGTATGTATTTTACCGCAGTTACACTTTTATAATTTATATGAGAATGTAAACATTAACTATAATATTACTTTCAAATGAATTCAATGTTATCTCTGAAATTCTCTGTTAAGCGATAACATTATATTATATATAGCTACAAAGTTTGTCAGAATTTATTGTGTCAATTTTCCTCTTAAATATTTGTACTTTTTATTCAACTCCATTTATTAGGAATATAATTAGAAATTCTATTAAAAATTGTCGTAACATTTTCTCAGTGAACGAAAATATTATAGCGAATCAAAACTTTGCACAATGCAAATTATAAATAGTTCTTATTTTAAAATTTTGAATAATTTTGATAAAACAGTTGTAATGCTATAAAAACATAGTCACAATTCTGTACGACTTCATGGAAAGCATTAGAATTTTAAACGATCTCAAACACGACGCGTCTATTTGAATATATCGTCCGCGTGTATTCGTCAGCAAGTCAACGTTCGTTATCTTATCTTCATCTGAAGATAAGGGGTGAGTGACATCAAATAATGATTTATGGGGTGTTTTCGACTACGTCTAACGCCCCCCATTACGATACGAACAAATATATATTTGAAAACGTAAAAAGTCCATGTTAATTTTTTGTTTAATGACTTGCACAAAAAGGGCTACAATTTTATTTTAAAAACTATAAAAAAAAGTTTATTTTCTCATACAATTCTTATAAAGTAGGTTAATACAACTTTTATTATTAAGTATAAAAAGTACATTTCTTATTTACAAAACTTCTGTCATAGACGTTTATTGATAGAAATATACTTCCCAACAAAATCACTTTACGCAAGGTGTGTACCAACATTGCATTTGTGTATAACGTATCGTTCCATTTCATAACAAAATTAGTGTAACAGAAAAAATAATCAGAAGCCTTATGGCTCTGCCAAACATTCGTAATTTACTGCAGGAGTGTCGGAGTGAAGTTTACTAATGTCAAGCCGTAAGAAACAGAAACAAGATTTACAGCGTCGATCTATATAGCGAAACGTTATCTCCAACGTAAAACGCAGCCTCTGCTATATACGTTTGTGTTAACCGATAACTCCACATGAAATTACCAATATGCTCATACACCAAACTTTAATGCACTCTCGATCTTAATTTTTCAAGGTAATTTTTTTTCTTCCATACCATCATAATGAGCTAAAGCAAGCGCACCACTATAGAAAATCGCCGTGACTCGCAGTTCAATCTCAGTGGAAGCCTCTCGCACCACTATCATCCCCTTACTCGCAGAACTTTCCATTTACCTATATATACACGTACACACATCCCGCTTCCTCCTCCTCCCTTAGCAATCGAACTTGTCAGTACCATCACGGCTATACACACACACACACACACACACACATGCTTACACTTACTTAGCGTGCTCTTGCGCGTGCGTGCGTGCGCGCATTACGTTTCATTTCACTTGGCCATCGTGCCCCACTGCGCACTCGTCTCCTCCTTCGCGGTGGTGCATCCAGGGGCTGACCATGTATACAGTTAGACAAGAGGGGTTGCGCGGGAGGGTGTATGTGTGTGTGTATATATATATATATATATATATATATATATGTATGAGACTATATGGCGCGTGCGCACATACAACCTTAGCCTGCTTCTTTCCTATATATATATATATACACACACACACAAAACACACACACACGAGCTCTGAAATACGCGCACGACTAAGCATCCCTAATGCGATTTAATGGCCTGGAATGTCAGGTGAGATTCGATTGTTGTAGCTAATAAGACGAGCTGACGGGGCTCTCTCTCTCTCTCTCTTTTTCTCTCTGCCCCTACTTATTTCAGATTCCTCTGTCGTTCGTGTCGAGTATTATATATAAAGTCACGTGTGCAGCGATTTCTTTTGGATATATAGATATATACAGAGGTACGCGCTTGAGTTGTTTTTTCTTTTTTTTTCGCGAGAGAGTGAGAGAGGTTTTATTTCCGGCCGAGCTTTTCCTTTAATTAAAGTGCGGAAAATAAAATGAAAGGAGAGGAGGTCGTACGAGAGCGAGCGGGAGAGAGAGAGAGAGAGAGAGAGTAGAGGGTGGAAAGAGGCAGAAGCTAAATATATTTAATGAGTGTTTATCTTGCGCGTAGGGAAGAGCTCGCTTCTTTTTTTTCTCGCGCAGCGCCGGCCCGTCGAGTTTTGAAACAAAATAATCCGGGTTCCCGCGTCTTTTTGCGCGACTCTCTATTATATAGCTGTATATATAGCCTCATAATAATACGCGATTTATGCATGAGCTCCGGCAACTGAGCGAGAGCGCCGCCGCCGCTGCTGTACGCGAGATTGACCTAAATGCAAAATTGGCTCAATTAAACAACACGCGTAAGCCTTTTCGACTGATACCTATATAATACAAATGAAATAGAGTGAATTGAGGTATATGCATATGCGATACGGCTAATTATTAATCTGATGCATATATATATGTGTGTGTGTGTGTATTGGTTATATACAGATAGCGAATAGTTAGCTTTAATATTTATATACCGCATACGATTGCTTAATTATTATTCGCGATTTTTAATATAGTAGCATTTTGTAATTCACGTGCATAAGTACAAAAAAAAAATCATGTTGTACATTAAAAATTATTATACGGCGATCACTGTCAACATATGTCACGCCATTAGGTCATTATAACCACTTGCATCGCTTCTCTATATATCTATTAAATACGACGAACGTATATACGCCGTGATTTTTAATGCAGTAACTTTTTATACGCGCGAGAGAAAAATGTGTTTTTTCTTCTTCCAACGCGAATTTCCGCGTTGAGCGTACGTGTGCCTATAGCGCTTTTGAACAATCGCCTTTACCTCTCCTCTTCTTCTCCCTCTCTTTGTCTTTTCAACTGCCACACTATACCACGCACGGTTAAAAGCGCGCTTATACCAATAACACCTCTCGCGGTGAATTAAAAATTCAAATTGCACACTCGCGGCTCTTTGCAAATTATAATACACAAGCACATTGCAGTTTTTTTTCGCACGTGCGCCGTGAAATGTATATATAATACATTACTACTACATGAACAACGAGTATATATATAATAGTAACGCGTATGATTATGAACGGAGGGATTAATCGAGTACAATGTCAATATGGAGAACTGCATATATATATATAACACGCGAGTGAGGAACGGGGGCAAACTCAGGGTACACATCACGCGCGGAGGTTCATATATATATATATATGAAATGAAAATATATAGTGCAAGGGTGCCGTGTGTATATAAGCGAACTGCACGCGCGCCCGTTTTTTAATGAGACCATTTCGCTAAGTGTTTTTATTGCAAAGAGGAAGTATATATAAAGCGATGAAAAAGCTTTTTGGAATTTTAATAGCCACGTTAGAAAGGATGATTTCAGCGCTGCTCCAAAGAAAAAATGTTAATGGGAAGAACTATTAATTGATTTGTTCTGCTATACATATACGATTGGATTTTTGATGTAATGTTTTTTTTTTTGTTTTTATTTAAGCTATACAGCATATATACGCGATGAATCACTGGCTGGGCATAATAAATAAAGGCGTCGAGCCATTGTGTCTTATATACCTCTACTGCAAACAACGCTCCCTTCTACGCGTTTGATTAATTACAGGAGCGAGGAAAAAGTAACTCAATTCCGGTATATATGTTTTGGAGCCGAGCTATATATGGAGAAGCGAAGCATTTTCCTCTCGCGAGTGAAAAATCAATAAGATTCTCGCGCGGAAAAAGTAAAATTTATCACTGCCCTGATGTAATTCATTGATATATTCGCTTGGTAGAGTATTAAAACGCGTAGCACACGCGATTGAAAATTACAGGCCGCAGGTTTTTACAGGCTCTACATACTTCGGGACGCGCGGAAAACGACTGGAAATAACTTTTCGAACGGCGTGTAATGAAATGGAAATCGTCATTTTCCGCACTTACATAAGCTGCTCAACGCATTATCGTAAACTATGCGCGCTGCCGTTCGCTTCTATACTCGCATAGTATATATAGTCATACGGTCGACCGATCGCGCGAGAATCCCGCATCGCGTCATCTTCACTCACACACACGTATATATAAAAGCGACACTCTCTTTCAACTTTCACGGGAAATCCTCCTCAAATTACGCGTTTTTCCTTTCTTTCTCTTTTAGTCTCGTCGTCATCAATATTCTTCTAATCCATCCACTCCCCTCTTGTTCTCCTTCCTTCTTTTCCGCTCCCGCAGTATAAGCTCTCGCTTGAAAAACACGACTAATTGTGCCACCCTCGACCCTCTTCCGTCGCAAAAAGCGGCACTCGCGCGGCAAAAAAGCCGGAATCTCGAGCGTAGTTCGTGAGCGACCGAAGGAAAAGGCTGGTAGTAAAGGGGACGGAAGGCGATGGAATATAAGGCGGCTGAAGAGAGAGAGAGAGAGAGAGAGAGAGAGAGAGAGAGAGCGAGAGAAAAGCGCGAAGGAATCGATTTTCCAAGCGCAGGGAGAGACCGAGGGAGGAGAAAAACTTCCCGCCAGCGGCGTAATCGAATTGTTTGGGCGCGGACCGCATGAGCACACAGAAACCAATGGACGAGTGACGCGACTATATACGTATGTGTAGGTGGATGTGTATATATATATGTATGTCGAGGGTGAAGTTGAAGCTATATACTATACGACGTAGCGCAGCTTACCGGCCCCGCGAGCTATGTAGGGAGATATCGCATGGCCCGCATCGCTCTTTTCATTCTTATGCAGAGAGGAGACACGAGTATGTGTGTATATGTATATGTATGGATGGGTGCGAGAAACGGGAACAAGAGGGAGGCAAAGAGGAAGCGAAGAGAGAAGAATGGTTGGAGATAAGGAATGCGAGGTATGCGAGCGGTGGTAGTGAAAAAAAAGGAAGTGGAATATATATGTAATACGGAGAGAGGGAGAGAGAGAGGAATGGAAATGTGAAAGTTAGTTTCCCAAAAGGGAAATTGTGAGATATGGAAGATCGGCTCTTTTATGCGTTTTTCATGGCGGAGAATTGTCGGAAGGTCCGTGTGGCGACTCTATTCTCTTTAACTCTTAATCTTTGAATCACGTATTAAAATTTATAAATCGAGCATCTCAATGATGATTGATGGTTGACGAGATTATTTTTGCATTAGAAATGATGTATGTCATGTATCTATTGCGTAAGCATCAAACGTAACAATGAGGACTGACAATCATTCAGTATATACGGTAATATAATAAGATAGCATTACAATGAAAGGGCGAATAATAATCCACAAAACAAGAATTGTTAAAAGTTAACACGTATAGACTTGAAGTTCTATCGAAAGATAAAAAAAAATTTAAGTAAAAACATATAGTCATTTAATTAGATAAGATATATGTAGTATTTTTTTTAACGTGAATAAGATCCCACTAATTTCTTGCAGCTGTAAAAGTTATTTCAGCAGTTTTAGAGATGCAGTTATAATTGAATAGCAGATATTTCTTTTAATCAAAATCATAATTTTATTCAGTAAATGTAGAGTTTAGCAAATCATTAAAATTAACGTTTATATTTCAAGAGCTTCAGTGCCGATTAACTATATATATACTCTCTAGACTATAAAAACAAACATGCGCTTTTTACGATTTACGTTTAGCGAAATATTTCCTCTGCGTTGAATACGCAAGTGCGATACGCTTTACTTCTGATTTACATCTATAACCCTTTTTTATAGTCGACATTTTTTTATATCCTCAAATTCACGAGCATTTCAAAGATCGTTTTTTTCAAATAAATTTCATTCATCGTATAACACGTATACTTTTAAAGCTTTCATACTCGCGAGTTCGTATAATTTTCGAAATCGAAAAGCTCTCAAGACTATAAGCAATAAAAAAAAAATAATATTTTAACGAAATTTCATTCCTCGCTACACGTTATACATAAATATACGAACCGCAGTTAACCTACATTTCGACATGTCGCTCCCGCCCCATTACGCAATCGTATATCACGACAGCTCTCGCTCGCAATTAAAAATCCCTCTGCGCCCGCGAAATTTTCGCGCTTTATAATACACATACTCGAAAATCCATCGTCTTCGTGCCCTCGAATTTTTATAATTCTATGCGACAAAATTCAATCTCCGCGCACGACTGACAGGCCTCGACGTTCTAACGTTCCGCGTGTAAAATTCACTTATAGCCACGAACAACCGCAATTTTCCGCGCGGAGCACTATTTTAAGTGGCAAAGGCGGCGGTGGTACATAGTGCGGCATAGCAGCAGCAGCAACAGCAGTAGCTCGAAATCTCAAATATCAATCTCGTCGGGCCATTGAGACGTGCGCTCTCGCTCGCGCAGTATATATAGTCGCGGAGAGTAAGCGCGACGGCGGATACAAGAAAGAACCAGATACCCGCAGACGGCATCATACAAGAAAGCAAGAGTCTACTACTCCGCGAGAGCGGTTAGCCAGATAAGAATTAGAGAGAGAGAGAAAGAGAGAGACGCGCGGTTGGAGCGAGAGATAGGCCGGTGAGTCGAAGATAAGAGGCAAGAGAGAGAGAGAAAAGGAGAGCAGAAGCGCGGAGATAAAGACGGCGATAAGGCGACGGAGACGGCAATTTCTCGCGCTATGCGCTGGTAGAAAGGGAGAAGATGCGCGAGCGAACGCCGTAAATAATAGCTCGTGGTAGTGTACATATATATACCGCGCGTTGCGATTCCGGGTCTCTCTCTCTCTCGACTTGGCGCGATTTTCGTTTCTACGGAGAGAGAGGGGAGGGGGGGGGGAAGAGTGAGCGCAACTACACTCTTGTTTTTCGCGGTTGTGCGCCGTAATCGTTGCGGCGAACTCTTTTTCTCTTATATATCCCTTC
This sequence comes from Torymus tubicola, assembly GCA_035583055.1. Lineage (NCBI taxonomy): Eukaryota > Metazoa > Arthropoda > Insecta > Hymenoptera > Torymidae > Torymus > Torymus tubicola. Next base: position 25,105 of record JAWWEQ010020566.1, read on the forward strand.
TTTCTGTATATACCCACGTTGCCAGTAGTACTACATAGCTTTGGAACTTTGATTAAATGATAATCATGCGCTTCTCTCTCTCTATCTCTTTCCACTTCATCTCTTCACTCTCTTTCCGTCGAGTTCGTGCGCTCATTGCGGACAAATGATACGTTATATAGGCTCGCGCTTGCGGTCGCGCGCGCGCTCTCGAGCTCCGTTGTTTTGTGTTCCAAGGGTCTTTGGCTCCTATGCCACTTCCTGGTTTTCGAAAGTGGACGTGATGCCGAGTGCGGTTTTCGAAATGTTGTAGTTGTGGCTACGAGGAAAGAGAAAGAGAGAGAGAGAGAAAGAGAGAATGTAGGTGCTGGAAAACCATGTTGTTGTGTTGACTGCATGATGTGTTGAATAAGATATGCCAAAATAAATTTTTTATATATATACACGTGCATGTGAGCACTAAGATTAATATTTTAATCTTTATTGTTTAGCTGGGACCAGTGGTTTTGTTTAGATTGTTTTATGATGGTATACCTATATAATTCTTTCTCGTGCACGTTTCCGACATGATAAATGATAAGTTGTAACTCAGTAATTTAAGAATCTTATATACTCGAGAAAATATTTTGGTAACCTTGATCTAATTATAAAAATGTTGTATGCACATTGGCACAAGGCATAGGCGCTATAAATATATAAAAGAAAACTAAATACGTTCTTTAACAACTTATTTTGGAAAATTTCTTTGGATAAATATCTGTAATAAACATCGTACTATATAGCTTGTAATAAAACAATTCGATGTAACACAAAGTTTTCGAACATAATAAATCGTATATATACGCACACATAGCAACTGGAAGATCCAGTACAATCGTAAAGCCATAGCATACTTCAATAGGAAAAAAAAGACATCCAATTCGTATTCACAGCGCCAAGGTACGCGAGTGCCAACACTCATATCTACGGGGGTATAGTACGAGAGTAAGTTGACTCACGCCGTTATATTCTACCTTCCTGTAGACGCGCGCATAGCATAGTTTGTATTAAAGTAGTGTGTGTGTGCGTGGGTGTGTGTGCAACGACACGTTTTGACTGCAGGAACATTGCGCACGGCTTGCAGATTACGCTTATCTCCAATGCCTTTTCTTTCTCCAATGTTTCGGGCTGATACTTAAACATGACGATTTTACAATGTTTAGCTGGAGATAGACACGCCATTACTCATAATCTCTAGTCACGTTGTAATACCTATTCCGTAATAGCGTAGAGTATGAAGCTCGATAATATAACGACGTATCGAGAATATTTTTTTAAAATGCATAAATATTGCTGAATGCTATTGTTTTGCAAAATGGATAAGTAAATAATAAAAAAATTAAGATGTCAAGAAATATCTTATATTTCTAGTAATGTGAATAATTTGTAGTAATTAATAAATGTGATGGGGTAATAAATCATGATCAATAAAGTTAAGTACCAAGTGTTCATAGTGATTAGTTTTTGTGATAATTATTTCGAACATTTTAATCGATTACAATTTGATGTAGTTTGAGATAAATTATTAAACTCAAAACTATTCAAAATAATTGACGAGTAGAAGGTCTAAATTGGTACATATGATGTGTAGTCTATATAATTAAAAGCTAACTATTATTATTTACGATGTATTTTCAATGTATTTCGATTAAATTAGTGTATTACATTATTACCTTTATTAAATTCACTTAAGTATTCAACAATTCACAATTACATTTTTCTGTCATCAAAGAAAAACAGTTTTTATAGCCACTCCAAAAAAGAGTGTATTTTATCTTTCAACAATGTAAAGTTTTTTTTAACTTGTATTCATGCTTGTGGTATTCTGAAAGCCAGATGTTTTCTTACTTTCTTCTTTATACATTTCTTTGTACATTACCACCTGGAGAAAAGATAATACGTAAAGTAAGAGACTTTTTGGTTCTGTAACTAGACCGTAAGACAGGTTCTACTGCATACATAATCATTGTGAGCAATTTTTTTTAAGAGTCACAAGTTTAAAGCTAGCAGTAGCCTTATAACAAAGCTTGACGAAAAAAAATATCAAGATAATCATATGAAGTGTTATATTTACTATAAACGTTTTAATTTTTCTATGATTTTGTTACTTTAAAGTTCAAAATTTTCTAATATTATAATTTTTCATTTAAACAGAAATTATATACAGATGCTACCAATGGAATAAATCTCTGTACAAACTCTAAATTATCAAAATTGTCGTGTTTATAATGAATAAAATGATTCGTTAATAAAGCATATTAGATAATGCAATAATTTAATTTTGAATAGAGCATAATTATGATCCAGACTACGGTTTCATGTACCGCTTTATTGCTCCAAATATATATATATATATATATATCTCTTTCGCATAATGACCATAATTTTATAACATTTAAACCACACTGCTACTAATCATCCAATTCGCAAATCATATAATCTAGATATGCCACCGATGGACAATTGCTTCTCTAAATTTCATTTCATCGTTCTAAAATATTATACATAATACGGGTGAAATAATTTCGCGCGTGCATCCACATTGAATCGGCCCGAATACACCGACGCGCTTCATACTCGCACGCAACTATAACCACTACATTTGAACGTTACACCTATACTAATATACGTTTATTGCATATTCCAATAATACTTCATCGACTGGCCATTTATATATGATATTCGAGAATTGCAACACGAATGAATCAGACCTGTATATAACTATATACGTCACACAGATTTCTGTCCAGCTAATATAGATTCGTCCGACATATTTTCTAAAGCTCCGCATGTATATATTATATATAACGTACATAAATTTACAAAACGACTCTTTGGTTAATAACGCATACGTGTATAATTAAGGCGCGCCGGATATAGCGATTAGGTCCTCGTTGTCGACGACCTTACGCGTCTGTCTGCGTACTTATAGTTATCGCGCACCCGTAAGAATGTTTTTCGCATAAACTGGCATGCATATATATATACATTATTACGTGAGCATGACGTCACGGTGATGTGTGCGTTGTGTGTATATAGGTAAGCGTTGAGGAGTGATGCACTCGATGAGGTCAGAGGATAACGCGCTGTCGTTTACAGAAGTGAGAGAAGAGCGGAGATGGTGAGGTAATATACAGAGGAATTGAATGCAGCGCGGATACGAGGTCAATCGTCTGTGAAAAAGGCCTCCAATCTCGATGACCAATAATATAACAAAGAGCTGTTGGTTTAATAAAACTTAAACAAAATTCCGAGCACACACATATTGTTTTTTTTTCTCGGATGTATATTTTAAATATGTAATAATATAACAATAATATAACCAATAATATAACAAAGAGCTTTTGGTTTAATAAAACTTAAACAAAATTCCGAGCACACACATATTGTTTTTTTTCCCCCGATGTATATCTTAAAGCGTTAAGCTTGACTCTTGATCAAATGATGATTATATATATGTAAAATTCTTCGGAAACTTTGCCCTAAACTGGTTCCAAAAACGACCAAAATGAAATGTAGAGGCACATTTTTGAAGGCATAGGCACACCTCTGAAGTAATTTTTTTCTTGTTCTATGGGTCATAGGACAGACGATAAGAACTTGTTAGCAAAAAAAAACGGCCTTGTGACACCCTTTTATCGTCAAATCAATTTTACTTATGGGAATTTAACATGGGAAAAATTGAAGAGAAGTAGTCATCAATCATCAACCAATATTAATTATTCCAAATATGTCAACGAATTTGTAAATTTTACTAGTTAAAGTACAAGGGTAGAGCTTTCATTTAAACTAAAGACGGTTAAAATCGGACAATTCAGTGCAAAGTTACATGCATTTAAATCGTCAAACATGACGAACAACAATGAAAATCTTAAAAATTTCGTGAATTCAGAAAAAAGCGCTCATTTTTGATGATTTTCAAATGCATGTAACTTTGCACTGAATTGTCCGCTTTTAACCATCTTTAGCTTAAATGAAAGCTCTATCCTTGTAGTTTAACTAGTAAAAGGTTCAAATTCGTTGCCATACTTGAAATGTTAATATTGTTTGATGATTGATGACTACTTTTCGTCAATTTTTTCCCATGATGTTAAATTCCCATAAGAAAAATTGATTTGACGATAAAAGGGTGTCACAAGGCCGTTTTCTTTGGTAACAAGTTCTTATCGTCTGTCCTATGACCCGTAGAACAAGAAAAAAATTACTTCAGATGTGTGCCTATGCCTTCCAAAATGTGCCTCTAAATTTAATTTTGGTGGTTTTTGGAACCAGTTTAGGGCAAAGTTTCCGAAGAATTCCACATATACGTTTAACTATAATACGGTAATTCTTAAAATTAAACACATATCGTAGACACCATGCAGTCAACCACAATAATTCACTGCGGCGCTGCACACGCGCACTACGGCAGGGTAATAAGATTAGCAACGAGATTACGTTGAAACCAATGCGCACGGAGAGTCAATGCATTCGAAGTCCTATTCGAGTCCTTTGAATTCACGTTACGCGGGAATCTTGATCGATCTCTCGAAAGCGTATACGATTACACTGCAGGCTAGAGCATATAACCGTGATACGCGCATGCGCTTAGATTAGAGTGGTTGCACACGTTACGTGTGTATATGTATGTATACCTATATATATATAGATACATTCGAATCAAAATCGATCTTGACAAAACGCAAACTACATCGGAGTAATCTAGATTTCGATTTGTTCAGCGGATGAATTGTTTATCTAGCTCTGTGTGTGTGTAGTGACGCGTGTTACACATATATATATATATATATGATAGTTGATTCGTTCATTTGATATTCAATATCGCTCGATATACATACACGTATATATATATATGGGACGTTTCATGTGAACCAATCCGCTGAAAAAATTAAAATTGCTGAAAATTTGTTTAATGGCAGCTTCCCTCATCAATATAAAAATCC